>JACEVL010006448.1:0-72272 GCA_020284085.1 Aporrectodea caliginosa
TTCATCGTGTGATCTATTTTATATACAGAAGATTTTTCTTTAAGCTCTTTCGTGAAACCAGATTTCGTATTCATGTTTGAGTAGTATGCGAATTTTTTTTTTCACACGAGCTTATATATAGGCCTACGACAGAGACTCACGGAATTATCTCAACTATTACGCGATGACTCAACGACGAGACGTTTGAGATTATCCATACCGCGGGAAATTCCGATAGTTTCAAGAAACGTCTACGATTATTAATAACTTAGGTTATTGCGCAATACGTAAAATATAACCTAAGTTAGGAGAAAATGACATTTATTTATGTAGCGCCTTTGTAATGCCTTTGTAATGCGCCAGCTAGCAACGACTTATACTACTGTGCTTTAGGCAAGGACAAAAATGCCGCCGTTTTTATATTAATAGTTAAATTTCAAGAAAAAATATGCCTTTCTTGCTTAATTTTGCCGGAATTTGCCGCCCCTTGAAAAATGCCTGCGGCTATTATAGGCAACAGCATATATATCGCCTATACCTAAAGCCGGCTCTCTCTGGTAACACAGTTCGTACACGATTTGGACCTTAAATGGCGTGGCATCATGGTACAGTTGGGACCAGAACTCACCGGAACGGCGTTCCGGTTATCTTTTTAGACTGGAACGCCGTACTGGTAAAAATTTAGATTAACATGGCGCCTGAAGCCGGCGATCCGGTTCATTTTTGTTTAGGAAGGCATCACTGCGTGTCATCCATTCAAACGGGCAGAGGTGGTGGATATCACCCGATCAATTCATTGAAAAAAGAGCAGGGTCGAGGTCGGACACCGGCGCTATATAAAAACGTCAACATTTAGATCAGACCAATTTTCTTCCATTCACAAGGATCACAACTACGGGTACCTGTTGAACGAGCCAACGAGGTGCTTAATTAATGAGGCAACACCTAATCCTAGCTTTGCGGACTACACATGCATTTACCTTCGTGCCAGTTAGGAGCATCCATAAAGGACGTCCGCAATAAGGGGAGGGAAGGTCATAAAAATGCGGACGAATACGGACAATGAGAGTGGGTTATGACCTGTGCGGACGTCCGCGCCTACATTTGGTATATTGTTATTTCAGTACCGCCTGTGCCGTATTTAAACCTGTGCCGTAAAAAGCACTCACTACCATACAATACAATACAATTAGACATTTATAGCTCGCTTTAACAAGACAAGTCTTGCACGAAAGCGCGTTTGCGCTGTGTTCTTAGTTATAGTGTAATGAGAATAGATGAGTTTTTAGTTTTGATTTAAATTGCGTACCAACTTCAGACAGAAGAAGCTTAGGTTCATTCAATCATTTCATAGATTTATATAGTGCCACTTCAAGATAATCTACTCAGGAACGCGTCCTGTCTGAGGTTAGAGTACAACGCGGTTGCTGGTGAGACAGATGTAGAAGAATTGGCTAAAAAATCGCTTCAAATCAGACGGCGAGAGATGAAGTTACGTACGATTAGACTCGCTTGAGGGCGCTCACAAGACTTTATCGAAGTCGTCGTTCTCACCGCAGATGTCCCAAGTGACGACTGATATAAGGTAGCGCCTGTGCTCTCTGAACACTCTACACCCAGGATCGTGGCTCTCACATGAACGAACGTTCAATAGCCACGGGTTTGCATACCTGACGAATATCCACTCGGACACCAGCGACGAAATATCGGACCTGGGACTCTCCGTCTCCAGATCGGACCTTTTCATTGAGTAAGAGTTAACACTTTCGTCGCTAAAGTGTTAATTATTTGAAATAGACGGAAACGAATGCTCCTATAGGTAATCGTGGACGAGGTTCGACGCGCTGTGTCTAGGCCTATAATAATTAAACACACCTAAGTCGACGCAGGCTACCTATTATCACCGAAGGATCTCCGTTCTTTATTGTGCTGGGAGCTAGTGGGTCTTCTCGACACACAAACTGGTATACAAGTGATTTTTGCATTTATTTATTTAGTTAAAACTACATCAAGCATGTTCACTGGTCAGCAACAATATTATACCCTTGATATAATTGGCTGACATTCGCAGAATAGATCCATTGATGTCTGTTTTATTAGGCTATATAATTTATAATGATTTCTTGTAATTTTGTGATTTATGTGATTTTGTTATTGACCACTCGTAGATTGTTCTTATCCGATGTACCCGCAGTGCGTTTGCAGGGGGTTCAGTAAAGCATGTACTTACTTACTTACTTACTTACATTGGCTGGCAATGACACACTGAAACTGTCTGTATTCGACATCCATGTGTGATTTGAATGGTTTTACACAATTGTGCTTATATGTATAGACCTACCTCGATAGTGGTTCACATAGTAACCAACGTTCTGCACTTTATTATTACGTCTTTGTCCATTCCAAGGATCATTCTTACCAAAGTAGCACTGAATAATATGAGACAATACCTTCGGAGAGTGAATATTTAATTACCACGATGTTTCCATGGCTACAATTATTAAACGTCATCAGATTTATTTCCTAGACTGCTAGAGCACAATCGCTGAATGTCCTTTTATGACGTCATAAATTAAAGACATTATGACTCATAATGTGTCTCGAGTTATTAATACAATGCCGCATGGTTGACGCGCGTTTGTGAACGGTTTTGGCGTGCGGACGTCCGCAAAGGATGTGGGCGAAAGAATATATGGTTCGCTATTCCGGGGTCAGCTATTCCGGGCTAATGACTAATGAACAAAGATCAGATGACCTTGTTGAATAACGACAAGTCTGTGGAATAAGAACTGATTTTAATCATTGTGGCTGGCATGCTGCGCGAAAGGTACGATGTTTCTAATGACGACACTAACCCTAACCCTGACCCTAACCGACCCTGACGACGCGTCCATTGCTCATTATTATAAATGGAGCCAGAACCAGAATGGCGGAGTCAGGCGGATCCCCGAGTAGCGGACCCCGGAATAGCGGGCCGGTACCGGCTAAATGCGGACAAGGGGAGGGGTCCAAAGAAGGTCAGTTTCTGCGGATGTCCTTTATGGACGACCCCTTACTTTGCGACTCAATTACCTTTATGGATCGGCAGTCACGCTGTCGCCTAGATAATTACCTTCATGGGTTGGCAGTAACCTTGGTGACCAAGGGTATTATTAGTTACCAAAGTCAATTATTGGCAGTTACCTTGTGAACCATACAGTTGAGATGAGATGATTTAACAACCGCATTATCAAAACAAACCTTTTTTAAAACAACATTGTTGTAGCGCCTCTAGCCTTTTCATGCACACACACACATATACACACACACACGCAAGCAAGCACACACAAACATGCACACACCTACACAAAAGCATACACACAAACATACACACACACGCACGTAATCACACACAAACATACACACATAAACATACATACACAAATACACACACAAACATACACACAAACATACACACACATGCAAGCACATACAAGCATATGCATACACAAGCATACAGACAAACACACACAAACATACACACATAAAAATACACACACACACAAAAACATACACACACAAACATACACACACAAACATACACACACAAACATACACACACAAACATACACACACAAACATACACACACAAGCACACAGAGCAGCCAGTCTCTAGACACTTAGACATCAGGCAGTCTTCTTCGGCAAACGCACAGGAGACGGTTTCTGCGTCCCAGGTCCGATCATCATCCCCCTATAGATCGTCACTCCTTCCGGAATCTGACCAAGATCTCGAGGTGCCTCGGGAGACTTCACCACTCCACCTCTTCCAGCGTTCGCCAGTTTACCACAGCTGCCAAGAGCCGCCAGACGCACAGGATAACACTTTTCCACCACTCCAGCGGTGGTCTGCGGAGTGACGGAAAACTGTTCGTTCAACGTCTGGATGATATCCGCGTGCGTATCGGAGAGGGAACGCCGTGGGAGGCGACTCTTTTCCTTCTGGGCCACTGGAGGGAGGGGTCTGTCCTCCTCCGAGACCGTCTTTCCGAATGGTTGCGACGCCGTGCGGTTTATCCGTGGAATTTTCCGCCCGTTACCGCGTCTCGCGTCGTCCATCGGTAAAGTTCCTAGCGAAGCCGAGGACGGTTTCGGAGCTGTGGTTGTTGTTGGTGGTAACGCCATGTTGTTGTTGTCCATCGAGGCGACCGTTGTCATGGACGACACGCGGTGGGACATCTGAGAAGGTTGTCGGTGGTTGTTGGTATCGACCGGAAGTGGGATGGGGGCTGGTTGATCCTCCGGACTCGATCCGGGGAAGTTGAGCTGTGGGGATCCGACCATGGAGGACGTGCGACGGATCGGTGGAGGAGGCTTACGGGATCCACCGCCCTGCATGGAACTGCGACGCTGGATGCTTCCGATGGAGGAGGAAATGGGAGGTTTCGACTGATTCCGGGAAGGGTCATTGTCTGTGGAAGAACAAGAAGCACTCGTCCCTGTAAGGTAAGCTAAGATGGGTATGGGTGGAGTAAGGTAAGCTAAGATGGGTATGGGTGGAGTATGGTAAGCTAAGATGGGTATGGGTGGAGTATGGTAAGCTAAGATGGGTATGGGTGGAGTATGGTAAGCTAAGATGGGTATGGGTGGAGTATGGTAAGCTAAGATGGGTATGGGTGGAGTATGGTAAGCTAAGATGGGTATGGGTGGAGTATGGTAAGCTAAGATGGGTATGGGTGGAGTATGGTAAGCTAAGATGGGTATGGGTGGAGTATGGTAAGCTAAGATGGGTATGGGTGGAGTAAGGTAAGCTAAGATGGGTATGGGTGGAGTAAGGTAAGCTAAGATGGGTATGGGTGGAGTATGGTAAGCTAAGATGGGTATGGGTGGAGTATGGTAAGCTAAGATGGGTATGGGTGGAGTAAGGTAAGCTAAGATGGGTATGGGTGGAGTAAGGTAAGCTAAGATGGGTATGGGTGGAGTATGGTAAGCTAAGATGGGTATGGGTGGAGTAAGGTAAGCTAAGATGGGTATGGGTGGAGTAAGGTAAGCTAAGATGGGTATGGGTGGAGTATGGTAAGCTAAGATGGGTATGGGTGGAGTATGGTAAGCTAAGATGGGTATGGGTGGAGTATGGTAAGCTAAGATGGGTATGGGTGGAGTAAGGTAAGCTAAGATGGGTATGGGTGGAGTATGGTAAGCTAAGATGGGTATGGGTGGAGTAAGGTAAGCTAAGATGGGTATGGGTGGAGTATGGTAAGCTAAGATGGGTATGGGTGGAGTATGGTAAGCTAAGATGGGTATGGGTGGAGTATGGTAAGCTAAGATGGGTATGGGTGGAGTATGGTAAGCTAAGATGGGTATGGGTGGAGTATGGTAAGCTAAGATGGGTATGGGTGGAGTATGGTAAGCTAAGATGGGTATGGGTGGAGTATGGTAAGCTAAGATGGGTATGGGTGGAGTATGGTAAGCTAAGATGGGTATGGGTGGAGTAAGGTAAGCTAAGATGGGTATGGGTGGAGTAAGGTAAGCTAAGATGGGTATGGGTGGAGTATGGTAAGCTAAGATGGGTATGGGTGGAGTATGGTAAGCTAAGATGGGTATGGGTGGAGTATGGTAAGCTAAGATGGGTATGGGTGGAGTATGGTAAGCTAAGATGGGTATGGGTGGAGTATGGTAAGCTAAGATGGGTATGGGTGGAGTATGGTAAGCTAAGATGGGTATGGGTGGAGTATGGTAAGCTAAGATGGGTATGGGTGGAGTAAGGTAAGCTAAGATGGGTATGGGTGGAGTAAGGTAAGCTAAGATGGGTATGGGTGGAGTATGGTAAGCTAAGATGGGTATGGGTGGAGTATGGTAAGCTAAGATGGGTATGGGTGGAGTAAGGTAAGCTAAGATGGGTATGGGTGGAGTAAGGTAAGCTAAGATGGGTATGGGTGGAGTATGGTAAGCTAAGATGGGTATGGGTGGAGTAAGGTAAGCTAAGATGGGTATGGGTGGAGTAAGGTAAGCTAAGATGGGTATGGGTGGAGTATGGTAAGCTAAGATGGGTATGGGTGGAGTATGGTAAGCTAAGATGGGTATGGGTGGAGTATGGTAAGCTAAGATGGGTATGTGTGGAGTAAGGTAAGCTAAGATGGGTATGGGTGGAGTATGGTAAGCTAAGATGGGTATGGGTGGAGTAAGGTAAGCTAAGATGGGTATGGGTGGAGTAGGGTGGGCTAAGATGGGTATGGGTGGAGTATGGTACTGAGGTAGGGTAGGGTGGGTTAGGGTAAAGTAAGGTGAGGTAGGGTAGGATTGGGAAGTTAGGGTATGATAAGGCAGAGTGATCTTGGACATTTCCCCCGCGGACATTTCTCCCCGAAATTGGACTGATGAAAATAATTCTTTACTTTAATAGAAGTTGGATTGATGAAAGAAATTCTATGCTTAAATAGAAGCCGGATTGATGACATTTATCTTGGACAATGGTAGAGTTACTCACGTACTGTTCGGGAAATGTCCGAGGGGGGGGGGAAGTTCGGATACCAAAGCAGAGTTGGGTAACTAATCGATTAGATTCTAATCAATTAGCTAATTGATTAGACAAAGGCAATTCGCGTGGCCCTCTAGCGAAGGTATTCGTCACCTTCAGTGGATCGCTGTTTGTCACCGTCTATCGAATGACGCAGAGAAGTAACGCTACAGACAAACGGGACACAGTGACCGACATTTCTCTTTCATTACATTATTAATATATAAATATATATATGATTACAAGTCATAGTATGAACGGATGATCACAAGTTATTACAGGAATCGAATTTAGCTGTATGGCAGCCATGCAAGGCGCTCATCTGTCCTACTGCTCATTTTACCGCCACCTAGCGAATGGAACGCTGAGTGAACCTTTGCCATGCAAGGACATCGACCTACCACTTGGAAAGGTCTGTGACTCGTCTTTCTGGGCACTTCCTCTCCAAGGAGCGGTTGAGGCCACGAGCGCCGTATCATCCATGATGTCCAGCATAGCAGTTGTCCACTCCAGTTCCTGCATTGCAGCCGCCAGTTCATCCGAGTCCTAAGGAGATACATCACAAACAGCTTAACATCCAAATGCTCTATACTGCAAGAGGAACTAAAACTGAATCTGAAAGTATGCCATCGCCAGAGCAACTCAGTACCGGTCCGGTATTCCGGGGTCCGCTATTCCGGGGTCCGCTATTCCTGGGGTCCGCTAGTCCGCTATTCCTGGGGTCCGCTATTCCGGGGTCCGCTATTCCGGGGATTCGCTATTCCGAGGATCCGCCTGACTCCGCGTCGCGAGGGTCGGCTAAGGTCAGAGTTAGGGTTAGTGTCGTCGTTAGAAAACATTGTACCTTTCGCGCAGCATGCCAGCCACATTAGTCCGGAATAGCGGACCCCGGAATAGCGATAATCGATTAACTCGAAGCTGCTATATTCCATATGGGAGGGCCTAAAGTAGTGTGTTTTCAAGGTAGGCCTATGCTTATAACATTGTCGAGTGTGCAGCTGACTTGTCTGGAGTGTGAGTTGAATATGAATAATTGTTCCAACGTGGAACTGACTTACGATGAAGTCCACCTGTTTCGCTTCTGTCTGGTCACGGAAGTTCAGCATTGATGACGAGTTCTGGTTGAATTCTTCCATAAGACAATTGAATGACTCATCATCGTCATCAAACTAAACATTCAATTCAGAACATCTTCTATAAATATATAGAATATATAATATATATTATATTTGGTTTTGTTATATAACAATTTCTAATCTTTTTTTTATCGATTAAAACTGTACATACCTCGATCACTGTTTAAAAATATGGTACCAGAATATGTTTGCTTAGGTCCGGGGTTATGTCGAAAAATTTTAAGTCAAAAGGTTTCCAGTCAAAAATGATTTGGAAACACTGCTGTTACAGTACAGCTTCAATAAAAAACAGATGTAGGCCTAATAAAAAAAGGCAACTCATTTATTTCACTATCTGAACCACAATGTCACTGGTTCAGAAACGTTTCGAGATATCTGCTTCACTCTCGCCCTCTATCGAACTGGACGATAAGCTAATTACAGCGATCACATACGGGCAAATGTAGCTGTACGGTTAGAACGTCCAGCCTGTAACACGGAGAGTACGGGTTCGAGTCCTCACTGAGGTGGACATTTTCTAAGGACCTTGAGCAAGTCCTTCACTCACAACGATGTTGTGTCATATGGTCGTGTGTGCACTTCTGAACTGTGGAAGCCCGGGCAACATCAAATGCAATTGTATTGTATTGTATACTGTCGGAAGGATACCCCACCCACATAATCAACCTAGTCTAAGTTGAGCCAATCTCTAAAAAATTCATACAACACACTCCAGGCCAGTCAACTGCACACTCTGAAACTCGAAGAATACAATAACAATAAAATAAATAAAACAAAAGCTGCTAACACTTCATAACCGAGCGGCTGCCTCTCTCGGTTAACTTCAGGGACACCAGTTGGCTACATGCGACTCTGTGTAAGGAAGCGTGCGTATCGCGGTTCGCTTCCCGATGCTGGATTATTTCAGAGATCTAAATCGCGGGCTAGCACGGTCCTTGCACGAGGACTTTAAATGACCTGGAGTCAACTCAACGGGCAGCGGTGGTGGACAGGGCCGGATTAAGACTTTCGGAGGCCCTAAGCCAAGGGCCATCCGGGGGCCCTAACCGGAAAGCCATGCAAAAAATATTTTTCAGATTCAGAGAAAAACCATCCACATGTCCTTTTTTTTCCTTTTAAAAATTTCTAATTTTTTTACTTTTCCGCCTTTTTTCAGAAGAAAATTGTCAAATAGGACCTTTGTACCATCTGATTTTTATATTTCCTGGCAGTTGGGGCCCTCAAAACGTATTTCTTATATTTCCTGACAGTTGGGGGCCCTCAAAACGTTGTGGAGCCCTAAGCCATGGCTTATTTCACTTATAGGTTAATCCGGCTCTGGTGGTGGAGGATCTCACCCAATCAATTCATTGAAAACTGAGCAGGGTCGAGACAAGCGGGTACTGTAGAAAAATGTCTAGGGCCCATACTTACCTTAATTTCTGCAAAATTTTTTATTTTGTTAAGGGGCGCTCGATAGTGTAGTAGATAGCGCGCTGGACTGTCAATCGAGAGGTCGGGGGTTCAGATCGCCGCCAGGGCAGAAAATTTGGTTAGAGATATCTGTTACACTAGCACCCGCTAGCCAACTCAGCTATAATGAGTACACTGACCGTACACTGTCGGTGGGAAGTCGAGACGGTGAGGAGAGGATTGGCCACCCGCCCCCATATGCTGACTGCTGAGGCTAAGAAAATGGAGTCGCTAACACTTCAAACCCATGGCTACCTCAGGGCTAGCTTAAGGCACTGCTCTTCTTCTTCTTCTACACAAAATAGTAATGCTAGCTACTATGTTAGGTTACTATTTTGCTATTATGTTGGCATTGGCAACTATCGTAGCTGCCCTCGCTGTTCACGACGATATTTAATTAGCCATGTTGTCGATTTACTTGGAATCTGCCGATTAAACGCGGTTGAGGTTTAATATAGGACCGACGGCGAGCGTTTAAAAGGTGTGCACCGTCCATGTATGCGGTCCGTACACTGGGACCTAAAAATTTGTGTTGCACCCATTCAAACGGGTAGCGGTGGTCAAGGATCTCACCCTATCAATTCATTGAAAACTGCGAGGCCATACGGTCGCTGTATAAAAACGTATAGGGCGACATTTACTTTAACCTATACACAAAATAGCAATGCTAACTATTATTCTGGTATTATTCGGCAACTATCGAAGCTGCCCGTGTTGTTCACGTCGATATTTAATTAGCCAAGACTGATCTGCCGATTAAACGCGGTTAAGAATTAATATAAAAGCGATGGCGAGCGTTTAAAAGGTGTGCACCGTGCATGTATGTGGTCCGTACACTGGGACCTAAAAAGCGCGTGGTAGCCTACCATTCACATACAATACAATGGCAATACAATACAATTCACACGGTGAAGGATCTCACCCGATCAATTCACTGAAAAATGAGTAGGGTCGAAGCCATAGGGTCGCTATAAGAACACGTACATTTACATTTAATAAATGCTCCTCTTTCGTATTATTAAGTATCAAGACAAAAGTCGCGAAGAATATTTTGCTTAGTTAAGTCATGATTCACGAGATGGTTCCTACCGTAGGACGCGATGCAGACCACGTGACTGCCTCTGGATCTATGCTGGCGACATCAATGGACGTCCTTTGGGAACCTAGGACAAAAGGACGATTTACAGTATGGTACAATAAAACGAAACACTCAATCAATACACAATGTTCAAAAAACTAAAACAAATAAAAGCTGGTAAAATAAAATGGAATACTGATTCATAAATAGTGTTCCGTAAAATTAAACGATAACATAAAATAAAATAAAAGCTGGTGCAATAAAATGGAAAACTAACTCACATATAATGTTCAAGTATAGTTGGAGGTACCAAGAGATGTAGTATTAAGAATCAAGTATCAGCAAAAGTATCAATTATCAAATATAGTTACAGCTACCATGAGAGTTAGTATCAAGTATCAGGAATCAAGTATAGTTACAGGTACCGAGATATGTAGTATCAAGGATCAGCAATAGTATCAAGTATCAAGGATAGATAACGAGAGATGTAGTAATAAGTATCAAGTATTATCAATAGCATCAAGTATAGTAACAGAGATGCAGTACAAAATATCGAGTATCAGCAAAAGTATCAAGTATCAAGAAATAAGTACTGAGAGATGTAGTGTCAAGTGTCAAGTATAAGCAATAATATCAATCATCAAGTATAGTTACAGGTACCTAGAGACGTTGACTGTTCGCAAGAGTCTTGGAAGAACTTATCGAGCGACTTGTCAGCCTCGATTCGACCGACGAGACTTGGCACAGCATACGGGTTCGGAGTCGGTGGCAAGCTATGCGCATGGCTCGACATCCGGAATGGCAAGTCGTCAACCATGCTGATATCCGGGCATTTCTTTCGTCCTGGAACCCGGATCGATCCAGTGTGCGTCGACGGACACATCGCCTTCGGTGGAAGGGAGTCCTGTGCTGGACGGACCTGGGTCAGACCGGTCCAACTGCGCTGTCTGGTCGCTGGTATCCATTTCTAAACGTTCAATACAGTAGGTCGTTCATTCAGAGGTTTTATATAGCACCATTAAAGTTCTACGATACAATACCATGCATGTATGTATGCTTCTCGATACTTACTATAGTACCTTTTAAGTACTCACAAAAGAGCCGAGTACCTTTCAAAGGCAGCTGCCTAAGGGTTCGCAGCATCAACAGGCCCCATAGGCAGCTGCTCATGGGCCCCACAGCTGTCTATGAGCCCACAGCTGCCCATGGGCCCTGCAGCTGCCTATAGGGCACCGCAGCATCAACAGGTCCCAACAGCAATTACAGTCTTTGCACAGCGTTTTATCACCAGCTGGTGAAAACGGGGGCTTAGCCCTACATCCTCTTGGGGGTTTAACTCTCCCCAGGCCCTCTCCACCTCTGGGCCAGTCACTTGGTATGGGGAAAGGGAGAGGACGAGGAGGGTTCCACATTACCTCATGTCAAACACTCCAGCAGCTTATATACAGGCCTGGAGACAATTCGAATGTCCCTGAGTAGTTTTCTTTAAGACGTGCTATACAAATTGACAAAGACGACACAATACAATAGTAACAACACAATACATTGCAATACAATACAAAATAATACAATAGAACCTCTGATTTTGAGGCAGTCTGCAGTCCAAAAAGATCCTGATTCACAAAGCCAGAATCATCGGATGTTGTAGACATAATGGCATTGAAAGGAACCTAACACAAGTCAACAACAAAAAGACATGCATACTATCACAACGCAGATGAAAACAGTTAACTGATTTGTGAGGTACTTAATCTAATTTAAATCTAATCTCTTCTTAATGTAATCTCTTCTTAATGTAATCCCATCTTAATCTAAACTCATCTAATCTCCTGAGTTCCATAGCGATGCTTCAATGATGCATAAACCACCATCAATAGCTATTTCAAGCAAACAATTGTTTCTATAAGAATCGTAGACGCCGAATCAGTGCATGTCGTCTGTGAAACATCTAACCAGCCACAAGCATTGTAGGGTACAGGAATGAAACATAAACCCAAACGCTATGCGCCTTATACTAATTCTGATCTGTCTTTAAAAAGGTGTACAAAATTATCAGAAATTACATATGAAGTAAAAGGCGGAAAATGTGACCTCTACTGTCTCCTATAAAAAAAGCCAAGGCATTTCGCGGTTCGCCTCTTGACCCTGGTTTATTTCAGAGTTTTAAATATCGGGCTAGCACGGTCCTTACACGGGGACCTGAAATGACGTGGCATCCATTAAAAATGGGCAGCAGTGTGAAGAATCTCACCCGATAGATTCGTTGAGAAATGAACAGGATCGAGGTCACCACATTTTTTTATAATTATGGATGGCGCCTGTAGCCTTACATTTAAATTTTGCATTATATTTCATCATTCGAAATTATTCGCTTTACGGATTTCAGTTTTTAACGGCATCTTGCGGTCTCAAAAGTCGTCGACGTCGATAGCAAAAATAAACTGATAAAGATACAACCTTTTGTGCTCCGAGTATTCATATAATAAGGTGAAGCTCGTTTTAAAAGGTGTCTAAAATCATCCCCAAGTCATGAGACCTATAAAGCTATAGGACTAGAGCCTATTCATTCATTCATTCATTCATTCAGAACATTTATAGCGCCTCTTCAAGAAACTACTCAGAAGCGCTCCCGGCCCAGCCACGACTAAAGAAAAAGACTTGAGGGACTTGTAGAACCCTGCCGGTTGGCTCACAAGTAAAGAGCGGACCTTAAGCGGGAGGTCATTCCAGGTGGAAGGTCCCACAACCGAAAAAGCACGGCGCTGCTTAATAGCCAAGCGTGCCCGTGGAACTAGGAGCTCACCCCTCGTCGTAGAACGAAGCGCCCGACGCATAGATGTGCTCTTATAGTGTACAGAATCTATGTTTAATTTAAGAGGTGTTCAAAATCATCCGAAAAACCTATAAACCTATACTTCTTCTTTAAGTTCTCTGCCCTTCGGCAGGTTCCAACTTCCAATGACGCCACTCTTCTCTGTGCTGTGCTTTTTCCTTTAATTCGCTGTAGGCCTATCCGTCGGCCATCCATCCCAGCATCATCTGCCTCGGTCTTCCCCTCCCTCTTTTCCCTACCATTCTCCCTTCTATGATTTCTTTCAGGAGGGAGTCTCCTCTTAATACGTGCCCCACCCAGTTCTTCTGTCTTTCTCTTATTGTTGTTATTAGCGATCGTTTTCATCAACCATTTGTAGTACCTCGTCGTTCGTTATATGCTCAGTCCAGCTCACCTTCTCCATCCTTCTCCAGATCCACATCTCAAAAGCTTCTAATTTCTTAATCTCATCTTTCCTGATGGTCCAGGTCTCTGACCCATATAGTGCCACACTCCATACCAGTGTTTTGACCAGTCTTTTCTTTAGGCTTTTATTTAGCCCTCCTCTCAACAATTCTCCTCTTTTCATGAAAGCATCTTTTCCCAGTGCTATTCTTCGTTTCACGTCGCATTGACACCTTGCATCTGTTGTTATCATGCTTCCCAAGTAACAAAAGCTCTTGACCTGTTCCACCTCCTCACCGTTGATTTTTATTTTCTCTGTTACCTCCCCCTCCTCTCGGCTTATCCTCATACTCTTTGTCTTTCCAATGTTTATTTTCATGTTGTATGTTTTTGAGGTCAGATTTAATTTGTCCATCATCTTCTGTAGACCTGCCTGTGTCGTCGCCAACATTGCTTGATCGTCAGCAAATCTTAAGGCTTTTATAAGTCTTCCTCCTACCTTTACTCCTTCTTCTATCTCCTCCATTGCCTTCTGTATTAGCTCCTCTATATATATGTTAAAGAGGAGTGGTGATAAACCTACTATAAACCAATTATTATAAACCTATTATTCCAACCGTTTAACGACATCTTACGGCTGCAATGGCCGTTGACGTCATTCTGATCATCCGAAAACCCATAAAATTATAAACCTATAAAGTCTGTTACCGGATCTCATTGGGTTGGCTATGGAATCAACAGCGGAAAACTTCTGACAATACTGAATTCTTTCAAAGCCTTTGTTTGACTATTAATATACTTCAAAAGATGATTTTTCAGTGCATTGTCAGAAATCACGTAAGTCCAAGTGACTATTGTAAAATTTTGCAAGTCCTATATAACTACTAAAACTGAAACAGAACTTTGAACAATTAAGTCTCCTAAAGTAAACATCATTACCCTCTCTTATGTTTTTGGCGGTAATTCGTCATATAAATAAGAAATTTCTCCATGTTACTATATTGCGAATATTAATTATGCTATAGACGGTCCAAAAACAATAGAAATTTTCAGAAATTATGCCGTTGCTGGGGTGTAGTCAAAAGACGCGACTAGCGGCGTTTCGACACCTTCATTCACTTTCTCCAATCGCTATAAATTTGCCAATTTCGTTAAATCTTCACTAACACGGTCATTTCGTTGAAAGATTAATGCTTTTTTAATGCTGATCGAACTGAATTGGAAAAGTTGAATAATTTGAAATCTCAGAAATACAAAACGAAAGGAAGTTAAATTAAATGCGGTTCATTGTTTGGCAATAGACCTTGTATTGGTTGAAATGGTGGCTGGTTAAGATGATAACCAGCAGTAAAGTAACAGGAGTCTTAAATTGAATTGACAGAAGGCACAAAACCGGACAGGGACACGTGTAGAATGGCTTGAACGGTTTCAACAACTTCTAGAAGAGTCTTCCCATAGTTGTTAAAACGGTAAAATCAAAATAAAAACGGAAAAAACGTCGTTTTATTGAAAAAATAAAAACGGAAAAAAACGAGAAAAAAACGGAAAAGAAAATAATTTGACTTTGCTACATCTTTTACTGCATTAAAATTAAAAACCTTGTTTACACAATTTAATTTTAATCAGCAAATAACATAACTTTATTAGTAAACACAAAATAACAGTAGCCTAATCTACAACAATTATTTTCTTTTTCATAAGTTTGGTTTAAAAAGAAATTGAGAAATTAAAAATATTGAAATCTTTTCAAATTTAAATTGCATACATAAGTCCACATAAATCCATGCTGACATAAGCAATTAAAAACTAAACTTTGTAAGTATAGAGTGTACTTAATTAAAAATGTAGATCTAAGTCTTACTTACAATTTTGACTTATAAAGAACTTAATATGGAGTAATCTGTCAGTTTATCAGTCAATCAGAGATTAGCCTACTGAGTACAAAGACAACATTTCGCATTTTGGATAACTTAGAAATTCAAACAGCCTAACTTTTATAAATTTCATTTCCTGAACTGTGCTGTTTATTTCTCAAATGATGACACTAAATAGTGACGTAAATTAGATGAATCCTTGAAAGGATGGAGACAACGTAAGGGATATCAAACAAAAATAAAATTAAACAAATAGTAACAGACAGTGAATAACTAAATTAAGTTACATATAAAAAATAAAAAACGGAAAAAAAACGAGACGAGAAATAAAAACGAAAAAAACGACGTTTTTTGGAAAGAAATAAAAAACGAAAAAAACGTTTTTTACAACTATGAGTCTTCCGATGCAGAGGAGAGCCTGACCAACTTTCAAACCTCACTGAATGAGAAGAGAAGTCCCTTAAAAGCCAACCTAAGATGCAGCCATGCATATGAAGTGTTAGCGACTTCATTCTCTTGGCCTCGTCGTATGATCTTCCCAGTGTACAGTCAATGTAGTCATTATAGCTCAGTTGGCCAGGGATCGCATTCAGAGCAGAAATCTCGAAACGAATTTCTGTCCAGGCATGGATTTGAACCCGCCACCATTTGGTTGACTGTCTGGAACGCTAACCACTAGACCATCGTGCATGCCTCATAATCTGGTTCTAAATAAGAAACAGAACCAAGAAGTGTGAACTTACGTTATGTAGTCCACTTGCCTTTGTCTCACTGTTTCCGAGTCTCTGCGTTGGAGAGGAGTCACTCGACTGCGAACTCTGACCGCTGTTAATGCTCTGGAAGCTGGAATTGTGGGACAGCGGAGGCGTCTGCAAGACATCAGCAAGAATGTATGTATGTATGCCTGTATGTATGTATGTATGTATGTATGACTGTACGTATGCATGCATGTATGTATGTGTGTATGTATGTATGGCTGTATGTATGTATGTATGTATGTATGTATGTATGTATGTATGACTGTACGTATATATGCATGTATGTATGTATACATGTGTGTATGTATGTATGTATGTATGGCTGTATGTATGTATGCATGTATGTATGGCTGTATGTATGTATGCATGTATGTATGTATGTATGTATGCATGTATGTATGTATGTATGTATGTATGTATGTATTATATGTATGTATGTATGTATGTATGTATGTATGTATGTATGTATGTATGCATATATAAATGTGTGCATGTATTTAGGAGCAAATATACAGATGCAATTTTATTGTCGTGTAATTATTATTTTCAAACTCCAAATTTCTAAAGCAGTAAGTACTAAGCCAAGCGCATGGCATTCTTATATTATGTATTTACTAAGCACCACTGTTCGCTCTGCATAATTTTTTTTTTACTCGAATTATCTGCCAGAAGAATTGTCCGTCTTCTCATTAGAGTAGACATAGGGGCATTGTAGAAGTCACAAATTGCAATAACATTTTGTTGTTGTTGTTGTTCTTATTATTATCATTGCTGTTGTAATTATTATTGTTATTATTTTACCCAAGGTAAGTATAATTCCTCAGGATAAAAAATTGTCCAGAGACAGTCAATGGCATAATTAGTTAATAGTTATTATTATAATTACTATTATCAGTGGCGGCGCCAGGAAGGATAGGGGGGCTTAGGCCCCTAACTGCGGCTCAGCCCTCCCCAAAAGTGGGAAATCACTGCAAATCACAGGGAGGAGGGGACAAAAGGGAAGGGTTTGGAGCTTTAGCCCCCCCACCAACCTGAAATCCTGGCGCCTCCACTGACTATTATGATTATTTAAAGGCATAAGGCTATGTAACTAAATGCCCTCAAGTATCTTAGATCTACTAAGATGGCAAAAAGTGATAAGCCTTTGGAATCTTTCAAATGCAGAAACATAACAGAGAACCACTCCTACAATTCCAACCTGGCAGAACCAGTTGTTCTTCGTTTCCTGGACATCCATGATGACCTGTTCGCTGGCAAGTGGTAGAGAACTTGGGTCCCCGGCCTGCATGCACAGGCTGTCGACCACTTCCTCGACGTGGGTCAGTTCCGCCAACACAGATTTTTCCATGTCCTGGAAAGAAAGAGAGACACTCCTTCAGATTCCACGTGGAATTAAACAACCATGGAACAAAATCAGATCTTTTGAACAAGCCAAAAAAAGAGCTATAAAATTAAGAAATAATATGTGTGGGTATGCATGTAGATAAGTCTGTTTGTATGTGTATATGTATGTAAATATATATACTTCTGCATGTATATATATATATGTACACATGAATGTAGGTGTATATATACATGTATGTAAGAAAATCTACATATGTACATATGCATGTATGTACAGTGCTGTACACCATGTGGCACTGTGACCAATTGGTAAGAGCGCTCGGCCTGTAACTCGAAGTGTACGGGTTCAAGCCTCATCCGAGACAGTTACTGTGTAGGGACCTTAAGCAAGTCCTTGAAAAACAATTACTCAGTGCCATCGATGTTCTGCATGTCGAATGGTCATGAGCACTTCTGAACTGTGGAAAGAGGGCAACATCAAATACATTTGCTTAGTATATATGTATGTATTTATGTATGTACACACAAAAGCATGTACGCATGTGTACAGGATACAGCTTTCCTGATTTTGCTCGTCAATCTCACAGTAACCCAGATTTAAACGCTGTCCATTCTGTGGGAAGAAGCACAGTTGAAAACTCGCAGCCTTAAGGTTCGCTTGTACATACAATGGATATATACAAGGATTAGCATCAACTGGAAACCACTTGTTTATCACAGGGAAGTCCTAAAGCTTAGCCAATGACACAATTAAAGCCACAAATCCTGCCATCCAGGGTCGCTACATCCACACAGTCCATAAAATTACTTTGTTCATGTACTTAATGAGGAACTAATAGGCCTCCGGTTGTAAATTCGATGCTGATGACGTCAAGGAAAGACTGTTGACTTCCTGTGCCAGCCTCCGGACCACAGTCCCTCCTAAGATGCAGAAATGAACCATCTGCTTGCAGGTAACCAGTGTGAGGGACACAGCGAGGTTTCCAAGTGTGGTGATGGAACAATTGAGTTGGGGGCAGAACGAGAAACGGAATTAGGAAACGCTCAGATTGATGTTGAGTTCTTCCTGTTCTGTACATACACACACATTTACTACATGCACAAATACATGCATGCATACATACATCCTTACATACATATATTTATATATACACATAGCTTTAAATACATATTATAGATACATAAATACATACATTCATGCATAATACATTCTATACACATGCATACACACATACATACGTTTATAAATATATACATACATACAAACATAACTCCACCACTGTGTGCACTCTGACAGTGCCAGTTCCAAGCCTGGATCAAGGAGGAGGGCAACGCTAACGATCTTTGTTATCATACAGTGTCGTTAAACCGAAACTATTACAACATACAAACATGCAGATACAGGGGGGGCACGTGGCGCATTGGATAACATCTGGCACAGAGACCGAGAGGTACCGAGTTCGAGCCCCCGTTGGGCGGATATGCTTTGTAGGCTGCTATTAGCGCCGTTGTATTGCAGGCTGTCTGTTCTGTTAGTAGTTAAGATTTCAATTGCATAACATGTAAATGTACAGCGCAGTGCGTTTGTCAGGCGCTTATTAAAGAAAAGATATTATTATTATTATTATTATTACATACACACATACATGGATGCATACATACGAGAGCCCTCAGAGTAGCTAGTTGGTTTGTTTCTGTAACTTACACTGCTATACAAATTGACAGATACACAACGATATACGCATACACACATACATACACAAATCAAAATAAAACTCGTTTAACAGTAAAAACCTTCTCGAATTAATTTGGATGCAACGATTAACCGATGCCCGTGATTACGACAATGTAATTGTAATTAGTAACTCCTATTGCGCACGTGTCTAATGCACAAGGCATCAACTGATGGCATACCAATATCAAGCCATAATCATGTCAATATCCAGAAGATCAGTCCAATATCCAGAAACTAAGCGCTGCGGAATGTAATGCGCCTCTACACACCTTTAAAACGGGTTTCATCGACTCTATATATTTAATAGAGTCGTGAAACGTTTAATTCAATATATTAATTGAATATATTTCTTTAATAATGCTTGATTTTACTGATTGATGACTTCTTAAAAATTCAAAAGTGGAATAAGAACTTAATGTTAAACTTTCGTGTCATTTAAATTTGTAAAATAAATGTTATTGAAATAAATAGATTAAGAAGTAAATGTGCATTAAATGGTGATCAAGAATCGCTTTTAAGAAACATTTCTTGTATACGACAATTGCTGCTAAATATTGTTGAATTTGCATCAAATACCAAATTGCGTGTATCAAATTGTATATTTATGAATTGTAATTTTTTTTATGTCGTTAAACAATGAACACTAATAACATTTCAAGGTTATGTTTGGACAGTCTTAAATGGTGTCTTTTGGACGCTATGAATTCATTAAATGTTATGTGTTTTTCATTTGGCTTCAATAAAAGAGATTTGATTGATTGATTGATTGAACTGCACTGTATATGTTTTAAATGTCGTCAACGGCCTTTGATGTCATATGACGACGTTAAACCTTGTTCTAAATAAAACGTTTAATTCTCAAGAAGGGGAGATGTTGGTGCACTTAATGGCCGAGTTGAACTGAGCCACTGCTGTACGGTGGTAATTCTAATTGTAATTAGTAACTTCTATTGCGCCGGTGTCTAATGCACAACCCATCAACCGATGGCACGCCAAAACCAAGCCGTAATCATTTCAATGTGCAGAAGATCAGTCCGATATCTATATACTAAACGTTGAAGAATGTAATGCGCTTTAAGGCACCTTTAAAACGGTTCTCATCGACACTATATATTTTTGAAGCGCGTTTCACTTTTTAATCGAACATTCTCTTATTCGTAGTAATTATAAATGATATTCCTACAGGACTTGTGTGCATATGGTGTAGAAATGCCTCTTTTAATTATCAAATTAAATCTCGAAGCGTTTCATGGCCGAGTTAAGCTGAGCCACTGCTGTGCCAGGTGGAAGGTTCTAATTGTAATTAGAAACTTCTATTATGCCGGTGTCTGTAGAACAAGGCATCAACCGATGGCTCTCCAAAACCAAGGCTTAATGAGGTCCAGAAGATCAGTCCGTAAGAAAAAGGCCGTCTATGGTGGATAAGCAATTTTTCTATTCTGGAATTGTTATTATTACTAGTAAATAGAACTATCGAAGTGTTCAGATTAGATTAAATTAGATTAAATTAAATTAGATTGGATTAAATTAGGTTAAATTATATTAGATTAGATTAAATTAGATTAAATTATAAATTTTAAATTGAATTATATTATATTAGATTAGATTAAATTACAATAAATTAGATTAGATTGGATTGGATAAGATTGAATTAAATTAGATTAAATTAAATTAGAATAAATTATATTATATTAGATTAATTAATTATTAGAACAGATTAGATTATATTAAACTTTCTTTGGGCTCTCACCATGACCGGTTTGAGGCAGCTGATGAAGAGACAGAATCGAGTCCTTTCCTCGACCAAAGCATTTCTCACAGATGATTTCTCAAACTCCTCCAACTGAAACGTTTTTGTTCGGATGTCACGCATCGCTTCATCCAGCTGACCCTGCACCTCCAATTTACCTGTAAGCAAACAAGACATAATGTAACAGCCGATTTATCTAGCCCCTTTTTTAAGAGTTGTATTGTACTAATTAATGGAGGTTGCAGTTAGAAATTTGGTTGACAATTACAACGTATGTATAATATACATATGCATTGTATAGCATACAAATGTCATACGATACATATGCATTGAATAAAAATACAGCACATGTACATATGTATTGTATCGCATTCAAATGCAATACAATAATATGTCTTCTATCGCAAACAAATGCAATGCAATACATATGTATCATATCACATACAAATACAATACATAAACATATGTATTGTATCCCATACAAATATAAAACAATACATATTTATGGCATACAAATACAGCATATATGTGTAAAGTATCGTATCACATACAAATGCAATACAAATCTGAGACAGAAGCTCAAAATACACTGGAACACTACCTTTTTGAGCCTATAACAAACACTATTTATAACAAAGGTTGCGTTATATGCTCAAGTCTTCAAGTCATGTTTCAAAGCTGAACTGATGTCCAACCTTTGCGGACTTTATTCTGTAAGGCGATGACATCGGCTGACACTTTACGCAGTTCTTGTTTTGTCTTCTTTTGATCTGAGTTGAAAAACAACACGAATAAGTCATCTGTGAAATCTGTTTCATTTATTTTTTTTCTCACAAAAATGTCATTACTTTGATAGGCAAAGTTTATTACCGTGAGTGGAGAACCACAGCCTAGAGATGTTATTTTTCTAAAAATTGAGTCAATCACATCCTCAAATTGGTCAGAAAAGATTCCCTGAAATGAGTCCACAACAAGCCCCAATATGGGTCAGCCACAAGCCCTAAAGTGGTGATAATAAGCCCCTAAATGAGTCAGCCACAAGCTCCAAATTGGTCAGCCTTAAGCCCTAAAACGAGTCAGTCACATGCCCCAAATGGGTGAGAAGTAAGCCCCTAACTAAGTTAGTCATATGCCCCAAATGGGTGAGAAACAAGCCCCTAAATGAGTCAGTTACAAGCCCCAAATGGGTGAGAAATAAGCCCCTAAATGAGTCAGTTACAAGCCCCAAATGGGTGAGAAATAAGCCCCTAAATGAGTCAGTTACAAGCCCCAAATGGGTGAGAAATAAGCCCCTAAATGAGTCAGTTACAAGCCCCAAATGGGTGAGAAATAAGCCCCTAAATGAGTCAGTTACAAGCCCCAAATGGGTGAGAAATAAGCCCCTAAATGAGTCAGTTACAAGCCCCAAATGGGTGAGAAATAAGCCCCTAAATGAGTCAGTTACAAGCCCCAAATGGGTTTGCCGTATACAGCCCATAAAATGAGTTGCGACAAAACTACGAATATAACAATCGTTTAACATGATGCTGGGGTGCTCGATAGTGCAGTGGTTAGCGCGCTGGACTGTCAATAGAGAGGTCGGGTTTGAGATTTCTGCTCAATCTGCGCCTCTAACCAACTCAACTATTTTTGAGTACTCTGGCTGTACATTGTCGGCGGGAAAATGAGAAGGCAAGGCAGAGGATGGCCAACTGCCCTCATATGCTGAGTCAAAGAAAACGAAGTCGTTAGCACTTCATACCCATGCCTGCCTCAGGGATAGCTTAAGGTACCGATCTTCTTCTATGTGACAATATACAAAACCTAAAGTTTATGAAATTGCATTGTGGAATAAAAAATTGTTTCGGCTTAACGACACTTTTTCATATCGAAGATGATTAGTGTCGGAGGCAGAAAGCAACCTCGTACTCCACGTTTAAATTGCGACCGAGCCACCCGCAGTAAAGATCCGAGAAATTAATCTCTGATAAACCGACCCGACCGGGAAGCGAACCCGGGGCGCCGACGTGACGAGCGGGCAACCAACCCACTCGGCCACTCAGGATCTCTTGTGGAATATGTGGTCTACTGGTACTTATAGGATGATCGCAAGACTAAAAACAGGTGTCTAATTGACTGATTCGCTTTCATCTTAACTTGATTTAGCGGAATATGAGATGAAACATAGGCAGCGCCACCTTTTGAGTGTTCCTTGTCCAGAAGGACGACTGTCTTCTTCCAGTCCTCCAGCTTCTCCTGAATCGGATTGACCATCAACTCCAGCAATCCACTACAAACACGACAATGAAAAGAGACAATGACTTCCTTTAATTCAATTTACAATGGAATCCAGATATCCAGTAATACGCCATATACAGATATATATGAAGTTTATATATGAATAATTTGTGTACATTTTACTCGATATATATATATATATATAATATATATATGTAATAAACACATACATATACATTTATCATAATACACCATAGTTTGAACATATAATATAGGCCTATACAATATACTATCTACATGATTGTGCATGATGGAATAATACATTATAACAATATAGAATAATAACATTATATACTATAATATAGCCGTTCCAGACGTGATTTATAATAATTTAGTAGTAGTAGTGGCGGTGGTGGCGGTGGTGGTGTTGGTGGTGGTGGTGGCGGTGGTGGTGTTGGTGGTGGTGGTGGCGGCGGTGGTGGTGTTGGTGGTGGTGGTGGCGGTGGTGGTGGCGGTGGCGGTGGTGGTGGCGGTGGTGGTGGTGGTGGCGGTGGTGGTGTTGGTGGCGGTGGTGGTGTTGGTGGTGGTGGTGGCGGTGGTGGTGTTGGTGGTGTTGGTGGTGGCAGTAGTGGGAAATGTTTTATGTCTTATGGACTGACCCGAGTATTGACCTGATTCTGGCTTGGCATTGGCGTGCCATCGGTTGAAGCCTTGTGCATTTGACACTGGTGCTCATAGAAGTCACTAAACTATAAATTACAAATTTTCCAACCTGTTGTATGCTTTCAGTTTGTTCTCGACGTTCCGATGTCTCAGACAAAGTCTAGTCAGACCAGAACCAATTTCTTTTGTGGCACCTGAACATACAGAGATAGACACCTTGAGAAACAAGATACAATACACAACAGTTCGCTTACCGTGGTTCAAATACATCACTGAAATGATCGAAGTTTTTGTAGAAAGAAAGCAGTGAGTGCATTTTCATGTTTTTCACAAATTAATCGAATTTAATCGATAAAACGAAGTTCAATTTTATAGATAAATATTTGTCTACCATTCAAGCACATACACGTTTACGAGTATGTTGAATATATATAGTCGGTTGGAAGCGTTTCAGAGGTGTCTAAAGGAAGTCGCGTATTAGTCATATATTATATCGCCTCATATCGCCTAGATATATATATATATATATATATATATATATATATATATAACTTTAATTTGTGACACACGGTAGCTGAGTGGTAAGAGTGCTCGCCTTGTCACGCATCTTAATCTTATGGCTGCCAGGGCCCTTGACATCTCACCCTCCTTCTCAATCCAGGCCTGGAAGTGACAACACGCCGACCTTACCTTACTTACAAAAACATTCCAGAACGAAACGACTGAATCAATATCTAATTGGATCGGAATTTAATTACATCTTATGGCAACAAATGCCGTTGACCCCTACAGTAATTATATTGGTGTTATAAAGCTCGTAAACCTCCAAGTAAGGCAATAATAAAAAAGATTAAAGAGCTGTAATATGCCAAAAATCATCTTTGTCGGCGGCAACGGCCCGTTGTCATAAGCTGCCGTTAAACTGTGGACACACACACACACACGCAGTAGTCGATTGGTTTAATGGTAAGAAGTAGTGTATTGTATCTAAAGATTTATATAGCGCCTCTCTCAGAATAACTATTCAGAAGCGCTCTCAGCACGAAAACCCCGGGGTAAAAGAAACGTAATTAAGACACGAGTAATTACGAGTAATTACGACAATTGTATAGTGCCAAGTATAGTGCCCGTTCCAAGGTTGGATATAGGAGGAGGGCGACGATAATGATCATTGTTATCACACAGTGTCTTTAAACTGAAACTATTTATATTTATTTAATAGGAGAGGGCGGGTGTCAGCCCCTGCGGCCATCCTGGGAGTGACCAGAATACATAGCATGAAGGTACTGGGGGTTATGCTTACTGAAACTTTAAGTTTTGAGATGCACATTGCCCAAACATGCTGCAGGGCTAGGCAATCCATGTATGCCCTGCGCATACTAACTGCCCATGGTCTATCTGGCCCTGGGCTTTACGATGTGGTGAGGGCGACAACGGTGGCACGCCTGTTGTATGCTGCTCCGGCATGGTGGGGCTTTGCCAGCCAAAGGGAGAAGGGAATGCTCCAGTCTGTAATGAACAGATTGATCCGTCAGCGATACCTCCCAAGTGATAGCCCAACCTTTGAACAACTATGCCTTAAAGCCGACACCTGCTTGTTTTCGGCGGTCCTGGCAAACCCGGGCCATGTTCTCCATAGGTTTCTTCCTCCAAAAAAGATGTTGGCCTATTCCCTTCGACCCCGGTCACATGACCGTGTTTTACCTTTAGCTAATCATAATATGAAAAAAACTTTTATAGTTAGAATGCTTTATTCATATTGACTATTGATTGTTTATTGTTTATTATATATGATGTATGTACACCAGAATGCGGATTGCAACTGGTTCAATAAAGAATATACTTACTTTATTACTGCAGAATGGTTACATCGCACTCTTTAGACACCTTTGAAACATTTTTGGTATGCTGATAAATCGATTTGGTAATAAAATTATGTATAGGATTCATTTTGAGTTAATTGTAATTGATAAAATCAACATTTAATAATATTGATGCTTTGATTGTCATGTTGATATTGATTATTGAATCTGTTTGTACTATTCTTGATGGACTAAGAATATTGAACATTGATTGATTGTAAATGTAAAATTGATAGCTTGATGTTAATTTAGAGAGATAGATGTGATGCTCTGCAAATATTGTAATTAAGAATAAGAATTAGATTAAAATTGAGGAGAAAACAGTTATTAATAGAGCCTATATGGTCGCCAAAAAAATTAATGAAAAGCCTGTACGGCTAGAAGATTAATTTTGTTTCTTTTTAATATCAAAAAAAGAAGGAAAAAAAAAGGAGAAAAAAAAGAGCAACCACCTGTCAAATTTCATCGTTGCAACTTCCTGTCAGAAAAGAAGCAAAGACAAGAAAAGAGAAAGAATTCTGATGAAAAACATTATTCGAAAATGAATTTAAATACGTCAAAAACTTTAAAGTCGTCAATATCCTTGCAGAAATAGAATCCAAGACGGAAAAAAGATAAAGAAAACTGATGAAAACACTACACGAAAATGAACTGAAATGCATCAAAAACTTTAAAGACGTCAACGGCCTTTGTTGCTAAAAGATGTCATTAAACATTGGATAAATAAAATAAATAAATGAGCTGTAATATGCCAAAAACCAATCTTTGTCGGCGGCAACGGCCTATGTTGTCATTATAAGCTGCCGTTAAACTGTGGATCCAATCCATCCAAATCTTTGAGTTAACTAGATCTGTAATATGCCAAAAATAATCTTTGTCGGCGGCAACGGGTTATGTTATCATAAGCTACGGTGTGGGTCCAATCCAAATATTTGAGTTGCAATTATCACATCCCGATAGCGCATTGGATAACACGCTGGCATGGAGAGCGAGAGGTATCGAGTTCGAGCCCCCGTAGGGCGGACATGCTTTGTAGGCTGCTATTAGCGCCGTGTATTGCAGGCTGTCTGTTCTGTTAGTGGTTAAGATTTAAATTGCATAACATGTAAATGTACAGCGCAGTGCGTTTGTCAGGCGCTTAATAAAGAAAAGATTATTATTATAAAACACCCTTATATATATATATATATTCATTCATTCATTCATTCATTCATTCATTCATTCAGAAGACTTATATAGCGCCCCACCAAGATAACCTACTCAGAGGCGCTCCCAGCCCAACTACGGCGATATATATATATATATATATATATATATATATATATATATATATATATATATGAGACACAGTAGCCGATTGCTTAGAGCGCTTGCTTTATACACCTTTGAAACGTCTTTCACCGATGCTATATAGGCATGGTAGCCGACTGGTTACAGCGTTCCTTTTCAGCCTTGGATCGAAATGTACGCATGCAAACCAATACATCCCGAAACCGACCTGATGCAATAACTGTTTTAAAGACGTCAACGACCATAGCAATCATAAGACGTCGTTAAACTTTTGGAATAATAAAAAGGTTAGGGTGCTCCTCTTGCAACTTGAAGAGTACGAGTTCGAGTCTCCTCCTAAACTGTGGATCCAATCTAAGGCAATAATAGTAGTGCATCTGTTCTTCTGCCTTCACTTATAGGTACACTGACACGTTTAAAAGAGCGTATACTAGTGGAACCGTTCACGCCCCAGACGTTAACGGAACCAAAGTACTAAATTCACGACCAACTGCGAAGCAGGCGTGATTCGAGTCCTGTGTATACAGTCAAGTCGGGCGTGACTGTATCCACTACCTTAAAAGAGGTGTTTAATTATTTTTCATCAATTCTCATCGTTAGTATGCCATAATACGATCCAACGTTGGAATAGCGCTCAGTTTCATTGAATCAAGATTATTATTATTTCACCACAGTTTAACGTCGTCTTATGACATCAAAGGCCGTTGACGACAATACAGAAAATATGCAATACAATCAGAACAAAAACTTATAGCATCCGAACAACACCATTAAAGGTGTCGAAACAGAGCTTTACAATTTCACTAATATTCAATATTTTTCCAACATAAAGTATTTAATCTCATACTGTCTGTGATCATTATGTCCTGACAAATTTCATTAACTAACAAAGCATACATGTATTATAACTGATTAAGGTATTCCTTTAAACTGTTCATGTACATTAACCAAGCCATACCATTATGCAATATTGAAGAACTAAAGTTGAATGATAGTAATATTGTAATATGAATATTCATTAACCAATAAGTAATGTTTATAATTTTCCAACATCGGGTTCTTATTATTATGACAAAACATATTTTAAACAAAAATCAACAGTCGAAAAGAAGTCGTCCATGGATATTTCGGCAAACAGCATTGTAACACAGTACTACAATATTATGCAACACAGCAGGCACTCCGATACAGCAACCAAACCAAACCATTTGTAATATATAATACTGTAAAACCAAAGTTGAATAATAGTAACCAGCGTTGCAACCAACATTGCACAATAGTAATATGGCAATATAGATATTCATTAACCAATAATTAATATTAATAATTTTCCAACATCAGAATTTTATTATAAATGTTATATGACATAACATATTTAAAAATTAACAATTGAAAGATGTTATCTATGAGTGTTTCAGTAACCAAAATGTACACATACAACCTAAATTAAAGTATAATATTCCAGTTACAACTTATTTGAATCAAGAATTATGCACACCTTCTAAATGTAGTAACAGTTTGACGCGTTTTAAAGGTGTGTAACTAATCGTTGTATTATTTAGTGTTTGACAATATCGTTTGTTTGCCGGTAGTAGTTTCCAGTGTTAACTACATTCTATGGCGGCCAGGACTGCTGACGTCGCCCCCTATTTCCAGGCTTGGGACTGGCGCTACTATATTCAGTGTCAGGTACAGGATCATCTAAAGCAATTTTAAAGGGTCAAGGCAGAGCGTTCTAGTTGACGTTAGTGCCCCGTGTTTGACGACATCTTATGGCTGCAGGGGCCGTTGACGTCGACCTTACCCTACCTCTCTCCTTCAAAATCGACCAATACTCAAGACTGTAACATTAGGTTAAATTTAAAACGGTAAGATGTGGTAGATATAGCCATGAAATGTCGCTAAGCGCGAATATTGCAATGATGTCGTTAGACACCTTTAAAACGGATTCGTTGCGGTAATAATACCCGCAGACGGAACCATGTTGCTGTTTGTAAAATGTTCCTTCGCTGAGGCTTACTCCGTGGAAACTATAACAAATGTATTAATAGGAGTTATCCAAGTGTTTAAACTACATCTTATGTGTGTCAGGGTCGTTGACGTCGACCTAACATTAGCCTAAATACCTGGCAACAAGAAGTGATTTAAGGGACTGGATGGAAGGATCCAGAGTTTAACGACATCTTATGGCAATTGACGTCGGCAGAAAATATTTAGAACAGTTCTCACCGTTCCTATGGTATAATACAGCTCTGCCGGACAGAGAGAGGCAAACGGAGAGAGAGAGACGAACAGACATCCGGATGGACAAAGAGACAGACAGAGACAGACAGAGAGTGAGAGAAGGACAGGCAGACAGAGACAGAAGGACAGACAGACAGAGAAACAGACGGTCCGACAGATAGGTCGACGTAGACAGACTGTACCGTAGCAGCTGAGGAAGAGACGGGGTCAGAGGGAGGCCATAGTCTGGAGAATGTCCCGTACGCAGTCGGCGTAGACGGCGTCTGTCATATCGCGTTTCCAACACAAACGCACACACAGACAAACACAAGCACACAAACGCACACACACAAACCACAAACACAGACAGAGAGGGAGAAACAGACAGACACAGACAGACAGACAGACAGACAGACAAAGAGAGAGACATAGAGAGAGACAGAGAGAGTGAGACAGAGAGACAGAGACAGACAGACAGAGACAGACAGACAGACAGAGACAGACAGACAGACAAAGAGAGAGATACATACAGAGACACATGCAGAGAGAAAGAGAGAGTGAGCCAGAGACAGACAGATAGAGACAGACAGACAGAGACAGAGAGAGACACAGACAGAGACATAGAGACAGAGGCAGAGAGATCCAAACTGATACCTTCAAACGACGACTACTCTGAACATAATCTCCTACACATGTAGTCGTCGTCTATCTCCGTTGAAAGCCAAACACCCTCTCCCCAATTAAACATCTTGTATATCCAGCACCCACTAACCCATAACTCAGCTCTCATATTGCGCCAGTGCTAAATCCAAGGAGTAGTTCGTCTGCCACAACCCCCCCCCACAGAAGTCCATGGGTGGCACTGCTGGACTGGCCACTCTCGATCCGCTCTTGCCATTCCGCTTGTTCCTTGAACGGGGTTCTATAAATACTCCTGAAATATGGACCAAATATCCCTTTAAGAAGACGTGCAGTCCCTTAAACACCTTTTTATGGCCTTGCATTCGCCTTATATAAAACGCTCTTCTCTTTCTTTCGCCAGTTTCTTTCTTCAACGGTCAGTGCCAGTCCCAAGCCTCCACGAAGAAGGAGGGTGACGCTAATGATCTTTGTCATCATAGTGTCGTTAAACGAAGCTAGCTACGAAAGGCAGCCACGAGTGTGAAGTGTTAACGACTTCATTCTCTTGGTCTCGGCATATATTCCCGATTCAGCGTCCGCGCAGTAGTCGGGAGCGCCTCTGAATGGGAATCTGGTAGGGTCGCTATAACAAGTGTGAAAATACACTGTGTCCACGATAAAGTAGACCCCTAGACTTTGTTAAATATCTTGGTCAATTGTACTACTATAGGTACTAAATTTGGTGCACATGAACTTCAGTCTATTCTATCTAAACCCTGCAAATTTTATGACAATTGATGCAACGGTTACGATTATATACCCTTATGAAATTGGGTGGTTCAGGAACCAAGTTACCAACACGTAAAACGCATAGAATTACGTCATTTTTCTGGCTACCGCAGGGATAGGCTGTTGTTTATAAGCGTCATTTTCGGAAACAATTAGACTACGAGACCTGTTTTACGTAACAGTAACAGTAACAGTAACAGTAGTTGGTTGTAAAGAAATGGTTTTCAGTGCAGAGGACAAGATTTTAATCAAGGAGTTGAGAGAGACGAAGGGGTATGGCGTTGGAGACTCATTACAGAATTTCCAATGAAAAATTGGTCCCTAGCTGGTGTCAGCAAGCTGTTAAAAAAGATTGCCACAACCGGATCAGTTGCAAGGAAACCACGAGACGCAAACAAAACCATGGACGCAAGCAAATATCAATGCTGTCGGAGAACTGGTGCTGAGTCAGGATGATCAGCCGCGCACGCATCTGTCGATGCGTTTTACGTGTTGGTAACTTGGTTCCCGAACCACCCAATTTCATAAGGGTATATCATCGTAACCGTTGCATCAATTGTAATAAAATTTGCAGGGTTTAGATAGAATAGACTGAAGTTCATGTGCACCAAATTTAGTACCTATAGTAGTACAATTGACCAAGATATTTAACAAAGTCTAGGGGTCTACTTTATCGTGGACACAGTGTACAATACAATACAATATTAAGGTTCGGTGGCCAGTCCTTTCCCAGGCTGCCTGGGGACAACTTTTATAATTAGAATATTGCACTCCTTTTTAATTACAATGCATGTACACCAGAATGCGGTTGCGCAACTGGAATAATATAGCATGTACTTACTTTTACTCCTTTATCCTGATCATTCCAACAGACGATGTACTCATTATAGCTGAGTTGACTAAGGGGCGCAGGTAGAGCAGAAATCTCGACAGAAATTTCTGCACTGGTTTGGATTTGAACCCCGACTTATCAGTTTTCAATTCAGCACGCTAACGTTAACGACTTTACCATCGCGCACTACTGATATCCCTTTAAACATCCTCTCAAATACCCTTCTGATTATCTGCCTTGGTCGAGGGGTGGTTTGGTAATCAAGTAAGCGGGCGAGTGTAGGTGCCAGAGAGAGAGGGAGACAGCCAGCCAGACAGACAGAGTCTGATAGAGAGAGAGACAGACAGACAGACAGAGATACAGACAGAGAGACAGACAGACACATACACAGACAGAGAGACACAGACAGAGAGAGACAAACAGACAGAGACAGACAGAGAAACAGAGACAGAGACAGACAGAGACAGACAGACAGAAACAGAGACAGAGAGAGAGAGAGACCTGAACGCCCCGCTTGACGAGTGAGTTTCGGACTAGTTTACCCTCCCACTCAATACACGGATCATCTATCTTTTTCTCGGACCCGTAAACAGTTTACGACTGATAGGAAACGCGGTTTATATCACCAGGTTTAAACGAGATACCAGCGCACACCAGTCACCCAGAAAGCTTAGGTGCCGTTTACGAGATCCTCTACCGAGATACGTTAAACTGCACCAAATAAGGTAAGAATTCGTCATCACAATATTAGATATCGCACACTATGACCGAAACCGGTTTATGGTAAATGAATTCCTAAAACCAATGTTAAACGTAAACTCTCCATATATTTAGCTCTGAGGCAGCCATCAGTATGAAGTGTTAGCGACTTCATTTTCTTAGCCTCGACATATGAGGGCAGGTGGCCAGTCCTCGCCCTCGCTGACTCATCTTCCCACAGTGTACGGTCAGTGCACTCATTGCAGCTGAGTTGGCTAGGAGGCGCAGGTGGAACAGAAATTTCTGTCTTGGCGGTTATTTGAACCACGACCTCTCGGCTGACAGCAAAGTTCGACCGTACGTTACAGCAGAAAATAGCGTACGCGTACGGTACGTAATTTACTAAAAATAATAGCGTACGCGTACGGTACGTTCGTATTCCGTACGTATGAGCAGCCTTTAATATTAGTTGCTTCTCGTGACGTCACATTTTGTCTCCTCATTTTCTCGTCGTTTTTTTCTCGTCGTTATTACGTCACTTTACAGTTCTTATTTGTAGTTCCGTTTCAGCGAAGAGGTAAATTATTATTTTGTTTTTATTTTGTATAATTTGATTATTTTATCTACAGAATAATTTTGTTATTCCTTGTTAATTCTATAATAAAAAAATATAAAAATTAGCGTACGCTATTTATTAATTTAGCCAAAAATAGCGTACGCGTACGGTACGCATTTCAGCAGAAAAAATAGCGTACGTTCCGTACGTACGGTCGAACTTTGGCTGACAGTCCAGCACGCTATCGAGCAATTGCACCCCTTATTTAATATTAGCTACTTGTTTCTATTAGCTAAGCTCATAAGGATCCTGAGTGGCCGAGTGGGTTGGTGCCCGCTCGACGCGCCGGCGCCCCGGGTTCGCTTCCCGGTCGGGTCGGTTTATCAGAGATTAATTTCTCGGATCTTTACTGCGGGTGGCTCGGTCGCATTATAAACGTGGAGTACAATACAACACACAATACAACACATCACAATACAACTGAGGCGCGGTGGTTTGGGGGTATGTTCGGTGCCTTGCAGCTGGAGGGTTGCGGGTTCGAATCCACCTCAAAGTCGCCGCGTAGGGACACTGGGCAAGTCCTTCACTCGCAATTGCTCATGCGCTTCGGCGTGAAACTCCGATTCAGCGTTCGCGCAGTAGTCGGGAGCGCCTCTGAATGGGAAATCTGGTTGGGGCGCTATAACAAGTGTTCAAATACAATACAATACAATACCTATTCCGGTCAAAAATATCTATTTTCTAACAGCCATACCTATTTTGTTCAGGGAAATATTATCATCATCTTCTTCATCATCAGTTTTACCATCATCATTATCATCATCGTCATCGTCATCATCATCATCATCATCATCGTCGTCGTCGTCGTAGTCATCATCATCATCATCATCACTTGTGTCTGTGCGAATGGACATATCCATCCTGATCACCTGGTTCTCCCTATCACCCTTCTTCACAAAACTCCAGGTCATCCATCTGTTTCTTCCCATGGGCAACACGTGGCACACTGAGATCTGCTGGTGTCTGCTTGCCCCTCTCTGCACCTCCGTCTGTCTGTGTTTCTGTCTGTGTGCCTCTTTGTCAGTGTTTCTATCTGTCTCTGTGTCTGTCCGTCTCGCTGTCTGTCTGTCTGTCTGTCTGTCTGTGTGTCTCAGCGTCTGTCTGTCTATCACCAAGCTACCAATGTGTTATTACAGACATATTAACTCTGTAGCCCCAATGTGAATTAGTTGCCCTTGTTTATTATTATATTCGTTTATTGGTAACAACAAAAAACTGATAGTCACACCGCTATCAGGTACATTGTGATTAGATACAAAACTAACACCACTCGTAATTTACTACCTTATTCTAACCCTATACATTAATGAATTAATTAAGTAAGTTAATAATAGATTTGATAAGTAATATATCGCTACAAACTCCTCTGTCTGTCTGCCTGTCCGTTTGTCTGTCTGTTTGTCTGTCTGTTTGTCAGCGTTTTTATCTGTCAGTGTTTCTGTCTGTTTCGCTGTCTATCTGTCTGTCTATCTGTCTGTCTATCTATCTATATGTTTGTCTGTCTGTTTGTCCCTTTCCACTTGTGTCTTTCACTCGCACTTACCGAATATCTCGACCCTCTCGTTATCGACCCAATTCAAACCCTTTCCAGTTCAGCATGACCCCTGCGTCATCTTCCTCTGACCTCAATCCTTTTAAACCCCTTCCTCCTCGCCTTCCTTTTCCCTTCCCGCTCTTGCCCATTTCCTGACCTACTCCTTAATCCCACTTCTCTTCCTCCGTCCATCTCTTCCCACTATACTTCCCTCTCCTTCTCCCTGCCATCAGCTCTCCATCACTCGCTGCATCCCTCACTACATCCCTCCCCCACTGTCCATGCACTCTTCCTTCTCCCTGCCTCCTTTCGTCTCTGCCTCTATCCCTGCCTCTGCTTCTCTGCCTCTCATCACTGCCTCTTTCCTTCCTTGTGAGTCTCCTTCCCTCCCTGATTCCGTGTCTCTGTCTGTCTGTCTGTATCTCTCTCTGTCTCTGTCTGTCTGTCTGTCTCTCTTCTTTCTCTCTCTCTCTCTCTCTCTCTCTCTCTCTCTCTCTCTCTCTCTCTCTTTCTCTAACCTTTCCTCTATCCTGCATCCTCCCCTCCTCTGCCTCCTCCTGCGTCTCTTTCCCTTCTGTCTACTTCACTCCCTCTCTGCCTCCATCCCTGCCTCTTCCCCTCCCCCTACTTCTTCCCTTCCCCTTCCCTCCCCTCTCTCCTTCTCTCTCTGCCTCCTCGGTTTGGCGCCTCCTTATCTCTCTCTGACTGCCTATCTTTCCGCGGCTGTGGTCCACAGTTAATTCGGTCTGATGGTCGGGGGCAGACAAACGACCCTGGACCACGAATACCAGTTAGCTCAGCAGCCACTGGATGAATGAAGGAATGAGAGATACACGGGAGGAAGAAAAGAATGAAGAAAGGAAGAAAGCAAATAAGGAAATATAGGAAGGAAGGAAGGAAGGAAGGAAGGAAGGAAGGAAGGAAGGAAGGAAGGAAGGAAGGAAGGAAGGAAGGAAAGAAGAAGGAAGGAAGGAAGGAAGGAAGGAAGGAAGGAAGGAAGGAAGGAAGGAAGGAAGGAAGGAAGGAAGGAAGGAAGGAAGGAAGGAAGGAAGGAAGGAAGGAAGGAAGGTTGAAGGAAGGAAGGAAAGAAGGAAGGAAGGAAGGAAGGAAGGAAGGATGGAAGGAAGGAAGGAAGGAAGGGAAAAGGAGGAAGAAAAGAAAGAAAGAGAAAGAAGCAAATACAGAGACACAGACAGAAAGTGAGACAGAGACAGAGAGAGACATACATAGATAGATAGACAGAGGCAGGCAGACAGACAGATAGAGACACAGACAGACAGAGAGTGAGAGATATATATATATATATATATATATATATATATATATATATATATATATATATATATATATCAGACACTTAATCGGTCTAAGTGAGGTCAAGATTTCCGAAAAGACAACCATCTCTGCAGTGGAGAGGGCTTATCAAGCGCTACATAAATATCCCAACGTATCTCTGTACATAAATAACCGACGACACTTTTGTGGGGTTCCCACGAGGTGCCACATACATATACAAGCCCACAAACATACATACGTACATGTACATGCATAGTTATATATATATATATATATATATAACATACATACACATACAAGAACATACATGAATGTACGTTCTTACAAAAAGTCATGACATGCAACAGAACAGTTTCGTAGGACCTTCGACGTATACTTATAGTGCCTTCTAGAGACCTATAGTACCTTCCACATACTCATAGTACTTTCTACATACCTATAGTACCTGTATACCTATAGTACATTCTACATACCTACAGAACCTGTTACATACCTATAGTATTTTCTGCATGTACCTACCTACAGAACCTTATACATACCTATAGTACTTTCTACATGTATCTATCGATAGAACCTTCTACATACCTATAGTACTTTCTACATACCACCTTCCGCATACCCATAGTACCTACCCTGTAAAACCTTCCGAGTATACCTATCAAAGGTACTCCTGTCTACAGGAAATATGTTAAAGTTAATTAAGAATAGCACCTTCATCTTCAGGCAGAATAGATTATACTAGATTAGATTAGATTAGAGTATATAAGATTAGATTAGATATTAGATTAGATTGGATAAGAACGCATATTCGATATCGCCCATTGCCATGAAGACAAAATATTATCTACTTCATTCTAAGGGGTGTGATAATGTCTGGTTGTCAGCGGCAGTGGCCCATAACCAGACAGTTATGTGTTCTAGTGGTTAGTGCAATCGACCTTCAACCTATATGTCGCGGTTCAAATTACCGTCATGACGGTATATCTGATCCTCTTACGTCCCCTGACGAACTCAGCTAGAAAATGTGTACGCTGACGGTGTCGGTTTGGCTTGCACTCTATCGGTTTGGCTTGTACTCTATCGGTTTGGCTTTGTACTCTATCGGTTTGGTGGCTTGTACTCTATCGGTTTGGCTCGTACTCTATTGGTTTTGCTTGTACTCTATCGGTTTGGCTTGTACCTTTATGGGTTTGGCTTGCACTCTATCGATTTCGCTTGTACTCTATCGGTTTGGCTTGCACTCTATCGGTTTCGCTTGTTTTCTATCGGTTTGGCTTGTACTCTATCGGTTTGACTTGTACTCTATCGGTTTGGTTTGTACTCTATCGGTTTGACTTGTACTCTATCGGTTTGGTTTGTATTCTATCGGTATGGCGTGTACTCTATCGGTTTGGTTTTGTACTCTATCGGTTTGACTTGTACTCTATCGGTTTGACTTGTACTCTATCGATTTGACTTGTACTCTATCGGTTTGGTTTGAACTCTATCGGTTATTATCGGCTTGTACTCTATCGGTTTGACTTGTACTCTATCGGTTTGACTTGTACTCTATCGGTTTGGCTTGTACTCTATCGGTTTGACTTGTACTCTATCGGTTTGGCGTGTACTCTAACGGTTTGACTTGTACTCTATCGGTTTGGCTTGTACTCTATCGGTTTGGCTTTTACTCTATCGGTTTAGCTTGTACTCTATTGGTTTGGCTTGCACTCTATCGGTTTGGCTTGTATTCTATCGGTTTGGTTTGTACTATATCGGTTTGGCTTGTACTCTATCGGTTGGCTTGCACTCTATCGGTTTGGCTTGTACTCTATCGGTTTGGCTTGTACTCTATAGGTTTGGCTTGTACTCTATTGGTTTGGCTTGCACTCTATCGGTTTAACTTGTACTATATTGGTTTGGTTTGTACTCTATCGGTTTGGCTTGTACACTATCGATTCAGCTTGTACTCTATCGGTTTGCTTTGTACTCTATCGGTTTGGCTTGTACTCTATCGGTTTGGCGTGTACTCTATCGGTTTTGCTTGTACTCTATCGGTTTGGCTTGTACTCTATCGGTTTGCTTTGTATACTCTATCGGTTTGGTGTGTGCTCTAGCGGTTTGGCTTGTACTCTATCGGTTTGGCTTGTTCTCTATCGGTTTGGCTTGTTCTCTATCGGTTTGGCGTGTACTCTAACGGTTTGACTTGTTGTACTTAATATATACGCATTAAAAGATATCGTTAACAACTTTCCATTTAAACGGCCACCCTTATAGTTGTGACGCTAGATTACTGGTTTATGTTTCGCAACCGAACATTTTGACTAAACAAATAATGAAATATTCGGTTTCATAATGGGTATTGGCAGTTTAATAAGCGGCTATACGCGGTATCGGCAAAATCGGCAAAATGCGATATCGGCATGCACATCTCTAATGTATAGTACCTTCTAGAGACCAATAGTATCCCTTCTACATACATAGTACCTTCAACACACCTATAGTACTTACTATAATTATACCTGTAGTACATTCTACATACCTACAGGACCTTATACTTACCTATAGTACGATCTACATGCGTATACAGTACCTTCTGCATACCCATAGTAGGCCTATAGTATACCTATCCAGTCCCTATAAAACCTTTTGAGTATTTATCAAAGGTACTCCTGTCTACAGGAAATATGTTAAAGTTAATTAAGAATAGCACCTTCATCTTCAAGCAGAATAGATTATACTATATTAGATTAGATTAGAGTATATAAGATTATATAAGATGTTAGATTAGATTAGATTAGATTAGATTAGATTAGATTAGATTGGATAAGAACGCATATTCGATATCGCCCATTGCCATGAAGACAAAATATTATCTAATTCATTCTAAGGGGTGTAATAATGTCTGGTTGTCAGCGGCAGCGGCCCATTACCAGACAGTCATGTCTATGAAATGAAATTGTTCATATGTGTTCTAGTGGTTACGGCAAAGGACCTTCAACCTATATTATGTCGAGGTTCAAATTACCGTCATGACGGTATATCTCTGATCCTCTTACGCCCCCTGACGAACTCAGCTAGAAAATGGGAACGCTGACGGTGAGTAGATGAAACGGTGAGTGAACGGGTGTAGGACATTGTCCCCCCCTGGACATTGTCCCCCTGGACATTGTCCCCCCTGGACATTGTCCCCCTGGACATTGTCCCCCAGGGTAGGACATTATCCCCCCCCCAGTCTAAGATATAATCGTATAATATTCTTGCGGAAATATGTATATGTATATGTGTATATATTTTTGTATATGTATGTAAGTAACTAAGTATACATAAATATATATATATATATATATATATATATAAGTATATACATATTTACATATGTATATATATGGATATATATATATATATTTGCATGCATATATACTTATATATATATGTATATATGTGTATGTAATACTATGTATCTATATGTATAATATTATGTATGTATGTACTGTATATGTATATAGATAAATGTGTATATGTACAGGTATATGTACATATATGTATATATGAATATATATGTACTTATGTATATATATGTGTGTATATATATATGTATATATACATATATATGTATATGTGTGTATATATTTTTGTATATGTAAGTGTAAGTATACATTTATATGCATATATATATATATATATATACATATTTACATATGTATATATATATATATGGATATATATATATATTTGCATATGTAAATATTTTGTATATATATGTATTTATATATACACATATATATATACATATTTGGATCTAAGTATATATATGTATATATATGTGTGCATATGCATATATATATGTATATATGTATGTATCTATATATATATATATATATATGTAAATATGTATATATATATGGTTTCTCAGTGAGTTGTGACGTTTCGAAGCCTATAGGCAACAAAAAAGTATTTGGCGTCCGGGGTGCATGAACCCCACATAGTATGCGGTGGTTTAAGGGTTAAGTTTAGGCCTACACCTGAATGAAATAGCCAACAAAAACGGCAACTAAGGTTTATCAATGACATGCAGACTATAGGCTATTTACACAGAGGGGGGATAATGTCCAGGGGGGATAATGTCCTACGCAAAATCGGGGGGGACAATGTCCAGGGGGGACAATGTCCGGGGGACAATGTCCGGGGGGGCAATGTCCAGGGGTGAACGGACCCGCCTTCATATGCCAGGCTAAGAAAGCGAAGCCGCTAGCACTTCATACCCAAGGCTGGCACTCGGGGTTAACCTTAAGTAATCGATCTTTTGTGTCCATTGTCCACGAGTAATAGCTTCCATCTCTTGGCTGCAAGGCCGTTGACGTCACCCTCCTTCTGTATCCGGGTTTGGTTGTGGCACCAAAACTATCATTTTGGCTACAATTATTATAATTATGTAGTACCAGCCATCTGGAGGCTCAAACTGTTTACATTCGTAACTTAGTGTTTAACAAAGTCAAACCGTCGTTCAATTAATCCACGCCCGGGTCAGGCCTACTTATAGTTCACCGCTCAAAGTTAAAAGGGGTGTCGAAATATACGCAGACGATAACAGGCAATATTGCCGAGTTTTACGACATCTTGCGGCTGCCCTAGCCGTTGACGTCGAACTCTCCGGACTTATATTTAAAATTTAATATCCTCGACTCATGGACGGATTCCAAATGTTTAACGACATCGTGTGGCATCAAAGGCCTTAATTCTCAATTCTGGCCAGCGTGTTTTAGTCCAACAGTTTAATTTACACATGATTACGGCATCAACGGCCTTTAATGTCGATATGAAAGATTTCTAGTACAATTTCACTGTATATGTCTAACTCGACTAATAATTCACTATTAATCCTCTTACACGATGAAATTTCTGTTTAACTCAAAATATCTATGAACTGTGCCATTAATGAATAACGATTACCGCACGACCGGACCACGCTCTCTTATAGTTTACTACTCAATGTTTAAAGAGGTGTCCAACTATCCGCAGAAGGTAACACGCAATAGTATTGTGTTTTACGACATAGAAAAGATTATTAACGTAGCCCTCCTCATTTATCTAGCCTTGGAAACGGGCACTACAGAAGATCTGTTTCCTCTTCTATCTTTACCACCATAGTCAATGCTTTCATCTGCTCTCGCATTGACTACTGCAATTCACTATCTGCTGGGCTTCCCAAGGCACGCTTATCCTCCCTTCAGAGGGTTATGGGGGGGGGCCCGTGGCGCATTGGATAACATCTGGCAAAGTGACCGAGAGGTACCGAGTTCAAGCCCCCGTTGGGCGGATATGCTTTGTGTTTGCAGGCTGTCTGTTCTGTTAGTAGTTAAGATTTGTGTCTTGTGAATTGCATAATTGTACACTGTAACCGGTTGCGGTGTGTCAACCGGATTGTTGAATAAACGAAAATATATTATTATTATGAACTCGTCTGCCGAGTTTACTTGTAGTTTAACATCGTCTTGCATCAAAAGGTCGTCAAAAAATATATGAAAACACGATAGAAAAACACTTTCTACAGTTCTCACTGGTATTATTAGTTTCCATAGTTTAATCTCATTTGGACACACCTCTTTTAATAGATTGCAATAAACTATAAGTTGGCATGACCAGTGTGTGACAATATTAAAATTATTTCAACTATCTTAAAAGAAAAATGTAATAGTTATAAATCTTAATTTAAATTAAAATCTCTGCTTGATACAGGATGTTTGCAGAGTACAGTATATAATCTTGTTAAAATCATTAATAAAGGAAAAATACTATAATTATTCTCATAAATATCAGTATCATATCAAATCTATTACAAACATATAACTGAACACATTGCTTGTGATTAAAATACCAATTGAAACAAAACAAGTGTGCTTATATGTGTAATTAGGGATCATTTGACTATGATGTTTGGTAATTTTGTTGCATTTTGTAATAATATTGCATTGTTATATAGGAAAATGATAAATGAAATGTTTAATTAAGTTATCCTGATATGTAAATAACTGTTAACGATACTTTATTGTAATTAGATGTATGTTGCAATAAAATGTGTATATAATACATGTATATATTACACATCTGTGCTAAAATGCTGTTTGCATATAGCATTACATGTTGTTATAGAAAACCTAGAAAGAATGTCAATATCTTTGTAAACATTTTTGAAAAGAGCTTATATAGCCAAAAAAGAGCTGTGATAGCCAAAAAAGAGCTGATATAGCCAAAAAAGCTGATATAGCCAAAAAAGAGCTGATATAGCCACAAAAAAGAGCTGAATAAGCAAAAAAGAAAAAGAAAATAAAAAGAAAAAAAACAGAAAAAAAACAGAAAAAAGAGAAAGAAAGAAAAGAAAAAAAATATAGAGAATTGCAATAAAAAGAGCCAATGGGCCAAACAGAGCGGAAATACAACATAAACACAAAGACGTCAGCGGCCATAGTAGCCAAAGGATGTCGTTAAACAATTGGAATCATCATCGTGACAATATTATTATGTCTCTAGTCTGGAAATGGTTGGTGCAATACTCAACTTTATAGCGCTCGTGAATAAGCTGGCGCCCTGCGCTTGGCTTTCGAGTGGCGCTTTAGAAGTTTGGAGCTTACGATTACGTCGATATGAAAACATTCTTGTACAGTTCTCACTTCGCGCAGATGAAGCGATCTCAAGCCAATTGTTAATATTTTTATTTATTCCAAAGGTTTAACGACATCTTATGGCAGCTATGGCCGTTGACGTCATTCAAACAATTAATTGTACATCAGTTCATTTTCTTGATTACAGGTCATTCGTTCCAGGTCATCATTGGTATGGATGCGTATATATCAGAGGCTGAGTATATATAAGACTACCTTACTTTAACTCAGAGCGTTTCTCATTTCATTTTCATTTAAGAGATTTATATAGCGCCCTTGGCTTTAACCACTCAGAAACACTCCCGACCAAACTCCGGCTAAACAGTCTTGAGGGAGGGATGTAGTGAGGGAAGCGGAGAGTGAGGGAGGAATGATGGCAGGGAGTAGGAGAGGGAAGTATAGTGGGACGAGATGGACGGAGAGAAGTGGGATACGGGAGGTCAGGAAAGGGGCGAGAGCGGGAAAGGAAGGCGAGGAGGGGGTTTTAAAGGATTGAGGTCAAACAGGTCAGGCTGAACTGGGAAGAGGTTTAATTGGGTTAGAACAAAACGTGGCCACATAGGCTGTGGGAATTGGGCGTAGGACCAAAGGAAGCCCATTCCAGATTGCAGGGCTAGCAACGCAGAAATTACCGCTCTGCATAAGAGAAGTCCGCGAACGGGGGACGAGGCGCTCAGCCTGCCTAGAAGAGCGGAGAGAACCACGTTGCTGCATGGACGCTCAAGGTGAAGCATCAGAGCTCATATCTGACCATACGCATGCAGGCGCTATCCTATTCGGTCTGTTTGTAACTATACCCTGCGCCCAAGGCCTCGTCCTTTTGAACTTACAACTAAGAACAATAAGATCTACGTATCACCAATGTTATTCAAAAACGTTTACTATAGAGTATAGATGAAACCAGCCTTTCTCAAGACTCACGTATTCTGTTGCGTTTATGTCAACAGTTCACTGTTAAAGAAATGATGATGATGATGATGATGATGATGATGATGATGATGATGATGATGATGATGATGATGATGATGATGATGATGATGATGATGATGATGATGATGATGATGATGATGATGATGATGATGACGATGATGAGTTACGCGCCGCAGGATAGATTTCTATGGTCTAACGATATCTTATGGCAACAAAAAGCATTGACGTTGGTTAAACCTTTTTTAAACAATTCTCATCGTTCGCATGGCATAATTATAGGCCTGCATCTTATATTATACTCATGAAGACTATATAGTTCATCTGCAGATGAATAGCTTTAAAAGTTGGTTAGTCATTGTTTAACGACGTTGCGTCATAATAACGATGATTAGCGTCGCCCTCCTCCTTTTCAAAGTTTGGGACTGGCACTACCACAGTACTGGCTGTGAAAGAGTTACTTGTTAAAAGTGTCTAAGGCTCTGAGCAAAGCGTTATATTTGATGCCGTTTATAATGTGGAACTGGCCATGAATCTTAGATTTAACGCAGTGGATGAATAAATGGCGTTGGTGTCAAACGTTTTAAAGGTGTGCAACACATTTTTCAGGGCTTTCAATGTAGCACTGGTATGGCCAATTTTTTGTCCACGTAATATGATCCTCATCAGAATTCCAATATCTTATCTGACGTCGATAGTGAAAACTTCGCACAGTTATCACTGTTAAGCTGGCAAAACGTGCGTGTTATTAGCACGGTTGTATAGTTAATGTTTAATCATGCTATCAAAACAGAAATGATTAGCGCCGCCCTGCTCTTTAATTCCAGCTTTGGATTTGCACCACTTGAGCGCGGCACAACAGTGGCGGCGGAGTTGTGTTGCTAACATCAGCAGTTTACAGTGTTTTAACAGTATCTTACGGTTGTCAAGGCAGTTCACATCACCCAAAGACAGGGTTTCCAGGTCGTCGCGAAAAGCGCGAGTTGGGCTACTTTTCAATGCGCTCGCGACTGAAAATGTTGCCCTCGCGACCTCGCGATATTTGGGCTACTTTTGAATTGTCCCGCGGTTGCGACGGCGACATTTTGAATTCTCAAAAATTGAAAGCATTAGACTACTAGGCCACTCTCATCCAGCTACTATTCTTAGGCGATGTTGCTTAGGCTACTTAGTAATAAGTGCATGCTCTAAACTCTAAAGACTACGGACTATAGTCTACGGCAAGCAGTAAGTTGTGTTCTGCCATCTAAAGTTTTACGTCAATGGTTTCATCACGGTTGTCAAGGCAAAACCAGTGAAGAACAAATATTGACGTTCCACAGCCAAAAATTTATTACACGAAAATTTCATTTAGCTGCTCAGCTCGCGACTTTTGGGCTACCAATTTTTGACATCGTTTCGCGATTCATTCAAGCATTCATTCATTCAAAAATTTATATAGCAACCCAGCCCAAGGTAACTAGATCAGAAGCGCTCCCGATTCCAGTCCAGCCAAGGTAACTTATAATGGCCACGAAAATCTTACATGTTCTAGGGAACAAGCGTAGCTCCAGGGAGGCTATTCCAAACCCTAGGGCCTACCAAATGCCGGTTCTGCATGGTTGCTGTGCGGGCAAACGGGACCGCCACTGCCTCTCAGCAGAGCGGAGGGAGCGACTACCCTGGACCCCCGACACCGGCTTACAGTATATAGCATGTTTACAGTTTCCAGCCTTTACCGACATCTTACGGCTAGTTGCCAGGGCCGCTGACGTCGACTTTAGCTTACCTCAGTTGCCTGTCATAACCTTATAAGGACAGCACGAATAATAAAAGTTGAGCGACGTCTTGTGGCGACAAAGGCCGTTGATTTTGGCAAGAATTAATCTAAAAAATTCTCTTTGTTCATATGGCACAACCACCATCATCATCAGTTCCTGAGTCCTGATGGCTGATGCCATCCATTTGACAGCGTTGGTTACGAATAAACCTCAACCATAAGTGGGGCGCGGTGGTGTAGGGGTATGTTCGGTGCCTTGCAGCCTGAGGGTTGCGGGTTCGAATCCACCTCAAGCCGCCGCGTAGGGACCCTGGGCAAGTCCTTCACTCGCAGTTGCTCATGCGCTTCGGCGTGAAACTCCGATTCAGTGTCCGCGCTGTTGTCGAGAGCCTCTGAGTAGAAATCTTGACGGGGCGCTATAACAAGTGCTCATACATACATACATGCATACATACATACATAAGGTATCGGGTCGGGATCGTCTGTTTTGAGTGGCGCTATATAAATGTTCGATTACGATTACGATTACTGTTCGGTACTAATATTGCACGTTGGCAACCCGTTACTTATAATTAGTTTCACATAAAGTTAAAAGAGGTGTCTAACTATCAGCAGACAATGTCTAATTTCATAGTGAACTGTCTGTATTAGTGCTTGCTGTTTAACAGACATTATATTTGCCGAGTAGGGCTGCAATTAATGCGTTTAGTCATTAGCTAATTGGATAAACAAACAATACAAAGCCAACGGAAAAGCTTGAACAAACATTTGGAGACTGGCCGTGCAATATCCATCCAAACAGTTGGCTGCGATGAAATAAGTCGTGTAGCGTGTGGATGGATTGGTGTCGGTCGGGGGAATCTCTCGATTTACGCTGAGAGGGAGAGGAGGGGTGAAGGGAGAGGGTGTGGAGGTGACTGATGGAGGGTTTGGAGAAAATGGAGGGTGGTACGAAAGAATATTTATGCTAAACTCGAATGGAAGTGCATGCATGCATGTATATCCTGTGCATAGGCCTATATGAGCGCTTCTGAAAGGCTTTTGCTGTGAGAAGCGCTTTATAAATTGCCAAATACAATACAATACAATACAATATATTCATATGCATGTATGTGCATGCGTGTAAGCATGCATCGTATCGTATCGTATTGTACTGTACATTGGAATTTGTAAAGCGTCTCTCACAGTACAAACTATTCAGAGGTGTTCTCAGCGTGACCGCTCCAAGCAAATAAGAAAGATTTGGGTGTATTTATATGAATGCATGCATGCATGCATGTATGCATGTATGTACGTATGTATGTATGTATGTATGTATGTATGTATGTATTTAGGTATGTATGTACGCATGTATTTATGCAAGTCTGTGTGTATGTATGTGTATGTATGTACATGTACACAATTGTACATATATGTGTATGTATGTATGTATGTATGTATGTATGTATTGTCTACGTCAACTTGTAGGCGGGTGGCCATCCTTTTCCCTCGCCGTCTCATCTTCCCACCAACAGCCCGGTGCCCAAATGAAGCTGAAATCATGAAATATCTTTCAGCAAGGGCCGAATTCTAACCCCCGTCCTATGGACTTCCAGACCAGCACACTAACCACTATGCACATCGTTCATCTATACTAAGATTAAAAACAAGCACTGAACGTCAAGCGTTTCACACACTTTACCAAGTATACACGGATAACGGTATCCAACCACTTGGACCTCGGGCTGACTAAACCCTCCACATGCACACAGAGGTCCCGATAACGAGATAGGCTTATAGGTGAGACTACAATCTCAGGGCTGCTCGCCGAACCTTATCTTACCGATAGCGCATTGGATAACATCTGGCGTAGAGAGCGAGAGGTACCTAGGTCGAGCCCCGTTAGGGCGGATATGCTTTGTAGGCTGCTATAGTTACGCGCCGTTGTATTGCAGGCTGTCTGTTCTGTTAGTAGTTAAGATTGTTTCAATTGCATAACATGTAGAAATGTACAGCGCAGTGCGTTTGTCATGGCGCTTAATAAAGGAAAGATTATTATTATTATCTTAGTTAGATTCTGTTTAACGACGCTGTGTCACAACAAATATGATTAGCGTCGCCCTCCTCCTTTCTCCAGGCTTCGGACTGGCATACCAGAGAACGGGCAATTGCAGAGGTGCGTGGCGTTGGATGGATGGATGCAGAGTTTACCAACATCTTACGGCAAGGTAATGCCGTTGACGTCGGCAGAAATTATGTTAGAACAGTTTCCACCGTTAATTGCGATACACACTATGGCGGAAAAAATACACGGATGGATGCATGGATCCAGAGTTTAACGGCAGCTTATGATAACATAGGCCGTTGCCGTCGACAAAGATTATTTTTGGCATAGTACTGCTCACTTTGAATTACGCCGATATTCAACAGACGCGTTGAAATTACGTGGATATTGAATAGTGTTAAATATATAGCGTCGGTTGTCCGCCTTTTAAAGGTGTCTAAAAGAATTGCATTTATACAATATTATATATAAATCAATAAATAAATATATATATAGCATATATATATACATATATATCTAGTAGCTGTTTAATGACACTGAGTCATAACAAAGATGATTAGCGTTGGGCTCCTCATTTCTACAGGCTTGAGACTGGCACTACCAATGCACCGGCATTAATTATTCTCCAGTTAAGTTGATAAGGAGGGAGGACGGGTCGCGTCCGTGCGCCATGCACGGGCGCAATGGTCAAACCCGCCACGACCATAGTCCTGTAGCTTGCGAGCAAGCCACTTTGTGACCTACGACCAGCCACAAACCTACAGCTGGTAGAAGACTGCCAGACATGAAACGTTCTATAGCAACATGTGGGGCGTGGTGGTGTACAGGTATGTTCGGTGCCTTGCAGCCGGAGGGTTGCGGGTTCGAATCCATTCTCCAAGCCGCCGCGTAGGGACGCTGGGCAAGTCCTTCACTCGCAATCGCTCATGCGCGGGCGGCGTGAAACTCCGATACAGTGTCCGCCTGTAGCCTGGAGCAAGCCTCTTTGTAGAAATCTACGAAGGGGCGCTATATAAATATCTGAAGATGATGAAATGAATGAACATATACCACACACGTATTAATCCTCGTAGTTCTTCTAGCGCGATAACAAAAGAAATAAGTTGTCGACTAAGGACCTGTCGGAGCTATATGTGAACAATGTGGGGTCGAAACAACACCCTAATCAGTGAACCACTCAGACTTACGACCAGTCACTTTTTGTCTGTTCAATTTACCAGGACTTTACAAATGACCGAGGACAGTGGAGATAATTTATTCGTACCATTGCCGCCAACTGGCTGGCGTCAGTACTTGATGATATCATGATCATCATGCTAAACTCGTATACGCAAGAACATGTATATATGTATACTGTATATATGACCCACCACGGCAAAAGTAGGCGCTTGTATCAAAATTTATTTTACATGAGATTCTATATGTATACCTTTCAAATATGTATTATGCATTTATTATATGCATGCATACATAATTATATATATGTATTTATGTGTATGTGTATTTATATGTATGCATGTACGTGTGTATAGTATGTGTAAAATAGGCCTAATGTAATGTAAATCTTCCATATTGCCCAGCGCCATAGAAACGTTGCCTTAGAAACAGCTTACACACTGGCGATACATCAAATTAAGTCCGCAATTTCAGCGTCGTTTCATACTCCAACACTAGGGTTGGACAACAGGTTTAGAAATCCTCTGTTTTCTTTAATTGAATTGGCAGCTTTAATATTAACTTACAGCCGGTTACGCATACTTATAGTATACTGCGCGATTGTAAAAGAGGTGTTCAAATGTAAATTAATAATCTCCAGTGAGAACTGTAAAAAGTGTTTTTCTCTCATGTTCTTATATGTTTTGTCGACGACCTTTTAGGCTATGCAAGAACATGCTAAACTACAAGTATATGCTACATGGCATGCATGTATTGGAAATCCATTCCAATGTACAGTGCTTCTCTCCTATATTTATGGTAAGATAAGTCGGCGACAATGTCCCTAGACGCCGCAAGATGGCAAAGGCACTGTGTTGGGCGATGGCAGTCCTTGCCCGGGGAACCAGAAGATCAAGTCGATCCGCAGACCGGAGAGTGCGGGAAGAGACAGCAGAAAGGGGTTTGCGCATTAAGTCACAAAGATATTTAGGAGATTGTCCCTGTTGAGTTCTTAAGACTAAGAGCAGTACCCTGCATTGGATACGAGAGGCAACGGGAAGCCAATGTAGGACATCGGTCATGTAGGTAGAGATGTGGGAGTCGCGAGGGAGACGAGCAATGAGCCTGGCTGCAGAGTTCATAACGGACTGAAGAGAGGATAAGCGTGCCTTGCGAAGCCCAGCAAACAGTGAATTGCAGTAGTCAATGCGACAGCAGATGAAAGCATGGACTATGGTTGTAAAGACAGAAGAAGAAACAGGTCTTCTGTAGTGCCCGTTCCCAAGGCTGGATAATATAGGAGGGCGACGTAAATAATCTTTTCGATGTCGTAAAACACAATACTAATGCATGCTATTTCCTGCGGATATTTGGACACCTCTTTAAACATTGAGCGCTAAATTATAAGAACGCTGGGCCAGGACTTGGGCTGAAGTTCTAGCATTGATATTTTGAGGTAACGCAGATATTTTTAGTGAAACATAACCTTCATCTTGTGACAGCAAGATGAAGGTTGAAGGATGAAGGTGGCTGCATATATGGAGAGTTAGACGTCTTAACGGTGAGATTGTAAAATGAAAAACCATTGACTATAACTGTAACTACAACTATAGTAAAATCTGTAAGAGGAATCAAACTGAATCCAATGTTCGGTATATCTCTCTTATATCTATGGTAAGACAAGGTCGGCGTCAATGTCCATAGAAGACGCAAGATATCGTTAGACAATGGATTAGCTTTGTTAAAGGTATTCCAGTTCCAAAATGGTTACTTTACACTAAAGAGAGACAGACAAAGAGACAGACAGAGACAGAGACAGACAGAGACAGACAGAGACAGACAGAGACAGAGAGACTGAGGAGGTGGATCACCAATTTGAAGCAAGTTTTAAAGAAGATAAGTTTTTACTGTAGTCTCATTCCGCGTACTTGTCACCCAAGAGTCTAGTTCTACCAGACAAGACCTAAGAGCGACACTCTCAAGGGTCAACCCTGTGACAACCAGACAGTGTTTATCAGACCCTCTCTCTCAACAATCGGTCGCAAACTGTCTTCCCAACCGTCGCCCCTCCATCCAAAGTCATTTCGCTGAAACCGCAAACCCTTAAGTCTGACCTAGGGGTCAGGTGATAAGCAGCCAACGTACCCGTTAAAAACTATCCGCAGCTGGGTTCGGCCTCCATAGATCAGGACACAGGCCGCCAAGTTCAAAGCTGATGCATAATAGACAAACACCGTTATATTTTTAGATGCATGAAATAAGAGCCTGAGTGTGCGTTTGTGCTTGTTTGTGTCTGTTTGTTTGTGCGTGTGTGCGTGTGTGTGTGTGTGTGTGTGTGTGTGTGTGTGTGGGTGTCAAATTGGCGTCCGAACTTTTGAAATAGTTAGAATTTCCACACACTAATTCTAGCATTTTAAGCACACATCTGAACAAATTGCTTTATTATTTCAGTGCTGATAGAAATGTGTGTGTGTGTGTGTGTTAGTGATGTGTGTGTGAGTTCGTGTGTGAGTGTGACTGTGTGTGTGTGTGTGTGTGTGTGTGTGTGTGTGTGTGTGTGTGTACGTAAAAACTAGAATAGAAGGGCAACTGACAGCAAAGTTTGGTAAGAGTCTAGTCACTCTAGTGCCCCTAGGAGGGCTAAGCAGTTCGCTTCTTTCTCCCTTGAAGGGAGAAAGAAGCTTCGTAAGTGTCAATTCCTGTGAACTTTAACAAGTAAAGCAAGGCCTTTCTCCCTCCTCCGTCTGCCCGCCTACTTACTCTCCTCTCTCCCTCTATGTCTCTCTCGCTACCTATGTTTCCTCTCGTCTCGCCACTTCTCTATATCTTCCAACCCTTCTCAATTCCTCTCGTCTCTCTCCCGTCTTCCATCCCTCTCCACAGTCTTTTTCTCCATCTCTTCATGTTTGCCTCTTAATTTTTTCTCTCTCAATTTGCCAATACTCTCTTTCTCTCTCTCTCTCTCTCTCTCTCTCTCTCTCTCTCTCTCTCTCTCTCTCTCTCTCTCTCTCTCTCTCTCTCTCTCTCTCCTCCTCCCTCTCTTTACAATCTATTTCATCTCTATCCCTCTCCCAATGCCTCTCTCTGAATCCCACTCTCCCTCTCTCTCCCTTCCTGATCTATCCCTCTCTCAACGCCTCTCTCTCCCTCTCTCTGCCTCCCTATCTCCCTTCATCTCCTCTTGTCTCCACCATAAACTCCTGTATATTACCAGACAGGAGTCCGCGGATCCCCCGCTCTCTCTGCCTCCCTCTGCCCTTCCTTTCCTCTGCTATGCATGCCCCACCCTCACCACCAACCAACCCGTTATGCGCCTCTCCCCATGGGGGATCTGGAATCCATATCTCCCACCATCAGAAGACATTTGCCCCACAGATGTTCGGCTTCTAAGCAACCAACATTATCAAAGGCAGCCTCCTTTGAGATATTCTCCTTCACCTGTCTGTTTATTTGTTTGTTTGTTTGTTTGTTTGTTTGTTTGTTTGGCCACTGAAGAAGACATACGACTCCAATAACACCACGGCGAATCCAAGGCTAAATCATTGTATAGCATGGTGGCCGATTAGTTAGAACGCTCTATTTAGACACCTTAAACTGTGTCCCCCGATACAATACATATATATTGGACACAGTAGTCGATTGGTTTAATGGTAAGAACATCCTATTTCTTACATCATGGTAAGAACTATTGTATATACACCGTGAGGCATAAAAAAAGGAAGCCAATAGAAATCGTTATTATTTTAACAATATTCAAACAATGTCAATGAAATTCATGAAAGTTATAGCTAAATAGCAGGCAATGTAAAAAATTTACAGTTTATACTCAAACTGTCAGCCTTTAGTTTCTACGCATGCGCGAAGTCGCTTGCGCCATTCACGCACCGCCGAGTCAATAATTCGTTGGTCAAGATCGTTCCAAGCTTGCATGATTCGCTTACGAAGATCTTCAACATCACGGACCTTTGTTTTGTACACCATTTCCTGCATGCATCCCCATAAAACCATAATCTACGGGATTCAGATCTGGGCTGTTAGGGGGCCATAGTGTAGAAATTATGAAGTCAGGAGTTTCATTCGTCAGAAGTGCAACCGTTTCTCGAGCTCTGTGTGCTGGAGCACCATCTTGCTGGAAAATGTAAAATTCAGAGAATTCTAGAATTCCAGGTAGAAGGTCTTCCATGAGTAAAACATCTCTGTAGTATTGGCCGTTGATTTTTACCCCCGGTTCAACACAGTGAATTGACGTGCCCCCCAGAGAAGAAACACCGACTGACACCATCAGGGATTTGCTAAACGGCGGACGTGTGCATAAAAGGCAGTCGGCTGCAATAGCTCTTTTTCGAGTTCCAACTGCTACATACAGACGATCATTTTGAGTATTGCTAGGAGAAGCAACTACATGTGAATAATTTTTCGTCAGTAAACCAGATGAAATGGACTAGGCTAGCTGGGTAGTGACGCAACAAAAGGCGACTGCGGCCAAGTCGAGCTTGTTTGTTGGCCACGGACCCACGGTCAATTCATGTTCTCAACTTTTTTCATGCATATCAAACGTCTTTCTTCACAATACGATTAACGGAACGTTGAGATACACCAACTTCCCGAGCAATTTGTCTGTGAGTACGGTGTGTTTGCGGCAAATCTTTCTGGCTCAAAACAAGTGTTTCAACTTCTTCAATTTTGTCAGCAGTTCAAGCAGTGCGCGGACGTCCACTGCCGGGAAGACGTTGCGAAGTTCCAGTACTATCAATCTTGCGAATAATCTTATCCAATCCACTACGAGACCAGCTTTTAAGAGGAAACTCTTTTAAAAATCTGTTTGCTCCATAATGTTTGTTTTGTCTTAAAAATTTAATAACGTGTTTATCTTCCTCACTGAACGCCATTTTCGTAAATGGTTGAAAAATTAATGACGTCATTATTATTACGTCAACGATTTAACGGAAATTTTTTATAGGGCCTTTTTAAAAATAAAATTATTGATTTTAACGATAGATGTTTTTGCATAAATTGCATTTGTTTTGATCAATTATTGTATGAGTTATAACGATTTTCCAAGGGCTTCATTTTTTATGCCTCATGGGGGATCTGGAATTCATATCTCCCACCATCAGAAGACATTTGCCCCACAGATGTTCGGCTTCTAAGCAACCAACATTTTCAAAGGCAGTCTTGGGCAAGATATTCTCCTCGTTTGTTTGTGACAATGGAAGAAATGATAAGACTCCAATAACACCACAGCGAATCCACGGCTAAATCATTGTATAGCATCATGGTGGCCGAGTGGTTAGAAAGTTCTATTTAGAACACCTTTATTGTATTGTCCCCGATGCAAGATTTATATTGGACACTCTCTCGAGAATAAAATATTCAGAAGCGAGTCTCAGACAATTTGAATAGCATCGGGGGAAAAGGAAAAGTAAGCTTAACACGGTTAATTACGAGTAATTACTCAGTGCCTTAATGCCAGGTAGTGCCAGTCCCAAACCTGAATGTAAGGAGGAGGGCGACGATAATGATCATTGTTATCACAGTGTCTTTAAACTGAAACTATTACTGCAGAATGGTTACTTATAGTGCACTCTTTAGTTTGTCCAGGCACCCTTGAAACATTTTTGGCATGCTGATAAATTGATCTGGTCGGCCAAAATCTTTGAGTTGACTAGAACTGTAATATCGCAAAAATAATCATTGTCGCCGACAACGGCCTATGTTGTCATAAACTACATGTACCGTTAAACAGTGGATCCAAATCTTTAAGTTGAAATTATCACATCCGTTAAAAACACCCTCTTGCATTACCAAGCAGTGGATAGGTGCCAAACTTCTCTCTCTCGCTCTGTCTGTCTCTGTCTGTCTCTGTCTCTGTCTCTGTCTCTGTCTCTGTTTCTGCCTCCTCCTCTGAGACTGTCTCTGTCTCTGACCTTGTCTCTGTCTCTGTCCTTGACTCAATTGCTCAACACCATAAATTCTGTCTCTGTCCTGTCTCTGACTCTGTCTCTGACTCTCTCTGAGTGAGTACGAGGTTCTCTGTCTCTCTGGACAAGTCTAATACATGCTGATCTACGTTCTCCCTTCTCTCTCTCCAAACGCAGTCTCTCTCCTGCCAACCTCTCTCTCTGTCTCTGTATCTCTCTGTCTGTAATGTCTGTTTGCTCTTCATGCATCTATCTATCTGATTCTATCTGTGTGTGTCTATCTCTCCTCCCATCCATCATCCATCCATCCATCTATACCCACCCATGCACCAAGCAAACCAAACCTACCCACCCACCCAGGCCATCCGTCGATCCATCCGTCGACTCATCCATCAATCCATCCAACCATCCATCTATCATCTATTTCTCCTCTCTTTTACCTTTCCCTTCCGTCTCTGTCCCTGTCTGTCTGTCTGTCTAAAATCTGCCTGGAATCAATCTCCAGATCCTCTCCAGACACCACACAGGCAACTGCCAACAGGAGAAGACTCTTCACAAAATTTCATAATTCTAGACGGAGAGCGAGAAGCCTTCAATAGCGACCCCCCCACCCCCCGTCTTCCCTCTTTAACCCTGCAATCATTTTGTCTCACGTGAAGTCAATCAGAACTCAATCAAGAGCCAATCAGGATCAGAGAAGAAATCCAATTATAACGGAGACTGGCAGATGTCTATTTTTAGGCATCACTGGTTATGACGGTAATTTCCTGAAGTGCAGCTGAGCACTGATTATGGTAAACCAATTGGTATGGACTATTGACCATGGTAAACTAAATACCTTGTAGACCAATTAAAAGTGCACTTTCCATAGAAGTTGATCACCACAGCAACAATCATGATGATGATGATGATTGCAATGATTAAGATGATGATGATGATGATTAAGATGATGATGACGATGATGATGACGATGACGATGATGATGACGACGACGACGACGACGATGACGACGATGACGATAAAGAAAATGAACCCAACAGAAATAAGACCAAACCATAATCACTTTGATCATTGAAGACAATCATTGAAGATGACAGATGAAAATGATCATAATGATCACCTTGATCATAATCCACACAACACATCATCAATGATCGTTGAAGAGAAACCATCATCAAAATATCATAATCCGTTCGAGAAGCCCAATCAAAACAAAAATGATCGATGCAGGTGATCAACAAATATGATCGATGGAAAAGATCGATAAAATCACAGACATGATCATGAAAATTATCTACGATAAGATGGATAGAGATATATTATTATCGATGGCTTAACTCTGACCTCTCGCTCCAGTTGCAATGTCTGCGATCTTCTGCAGAGTGTCGAGGAAAGATGACAGAGAGGCCACCGTTGACCTAAACCCAACACAAGAATACAATAGAGTAAGTAAGTAAGTAAGTAGCCTTTATTTGTATCTGGCACATATGATACAATTGGATACAATATGATACAACAGGGTACAACAGGGTACAATAGGATACAATAGGATTCAATACAATACAATAGGATTCAATACAATACAATAGGATTCAATACAATACAATAGGATACAATAGAATTCGATACAGTACAGAGGGACACAATGCGATACATTAGGATACAACAGGATGCAATACGATACAACATCATACAATATGATACAATAAGAATCAATACAATATGATAGATATGATATAATACAGTTATTGAATTTGATTATTTTGATATTGCCCCCCCCCTTCCTTCCAATGTTCAGAACTGCACACACGACCATACGACAGAACATCGATGGCACAAAGCAACTGTGCGTGAAGGACTTGCTCAAGGTCCCTATACACAGTGACCGTCTCAGTGGAGGATCGAATCCGTACTCAGGTTAAGTGCCCTAACCAATTGGCTGCTGTGCCCCACAGAAACCAGTGTTTCCTTAACTAAGTTTCCTGCCTTTATTAATGACATTTTATCATGGCTCCCAGAGCCGTCGATCTTACCTTACATAAAACTTTTCAGCGTTAAAAAACCAACTTAGTCAGTCCGGTTGGTAATTATATATAGCATCGGGTGCAACCGTTTTAGAGGTGTCTAACAAAGTATTGCATAATTTGCATTTCCAATGTTTAACGACATCTTATACCTGCCAGGGCCGTTTACGTCGACTTTGCAATTACCTGTTCCATCCTATAAATGGTTGGAACACAATCGTCCGCGTTGCAGCCAAAACTCGAATCAGGGTCCTTTCAAAACAGACCTAGCGTCGTCTTACATTCATTTACTTTGCTTTACTTTCAAGTTTCAATGTTACCTTACTTCATTTACTGACTGGAAACTAACGGAACTGAGCAAACAAATCAACGCAGTCCGACTGGTAAATAATATATAGCATGTGGCGTACGCGTTTTACCGGTGTCTAACAATGCATCGCATTTTCCAAGTGTTTAACTAGTATACATGGACGCCAAGGCACTGCCTTCTAGATACTGACCACGGCCGCTGACGTCGACCAATTATTATTATTACTCAAAGGTTTAACGTCGCCTTATGACATCAAAGGCCGTTGACGACAATTCACAATGTATACCATACAATGAAAACGAGAAATTTAACGTCCAAAACGACACCATTTAAAGGTGTCAAAATAAATCCTTACAATGTCACAAAATTCAATGTTAAACGACATAAAGTAATGCATCGGTTAAGCCTACTTTCTGTGATACACACACTGTGGTTAAATGATTCGATACAAATTTAATTATAATAATATCATTTCGTTAGATTCTTATTCTACTCGTACTCTTTTAAGTGATTATTTATTAATTTTCAGTTTAACGTCATCTAGTGACAACATTCACTATTTACCATTATACTTTTTGAATAAAAATTTGATAAAAACAGCACAAACACTAAATGATAGGCCTATAGGTAATTCACAAAGTCGGCCTTTTACCCGTAGACTGTTCAAGCATCCAATACACTCAAACGTAAGTTTCATTAAGTACAAAAAAATATTTGGCACGTAACAGTGTACGTATTACAATCAATTCATTTCACAGAACATATATATAGGAAGGTCAAATGGAAATTCATTATATAGCATAGGGCACAAACGTTTTACAGGTGTCTAACAAGGTATCGCAATTTCCAGTGTTTAATCAATCAATCAATCAATTTCGTTTAATAAAGATAAGCTGACAGGTACTAGTGGTTGTTTATACTTACTTACTTACTTTTAAAGATTAGATCATTAAGGCAATGTTTAGATAACGACAGCTAATACCTGCCACGGTCGTTGACGCCGACTCTATATACCCTACCACTGGATTTTTTATTACACCCTCTCCATATGTTGTTCACTACTGCAGGTCGTAATCATAATTGTATACTCAAGGCTACTAAAAGCTAAGCGCAGGGCACCAGTCTATTCACGCGGGCTGCGTCTTGTCAGAAGGGTTGGCCAGAGATACCATGCGAAGAACCAAATTAAGATTTACTCGCTCCTACTGACATCTAGCGCTGTAAATCTGCCATCTGTCTCCACGCCAAGTAGCCGGGCCTTGGCTCACCACTAATCTACTCTAATCTAATCTAATTTAATCATTTCCTTAGCACATCGTAAACCCGATAGCGCATTGGATAACACACTGGCATAGAGAGCGAGAGGTACCGAGATCGACACCCGTAGGAGGACATGCTTTGTAGGATGCTATTAGCGCCGTGTATTGCTGTCTGTTCTGTTAGTAGGCTAGTTAAGATTATTTTAGTGAACTGTTTCAATTGCATAATTGTACACTGTAACCGGTTGCGGTTTGTCAACCGGATTGTTTCAATAAACGAAAATATCATATTATTAACTGTGAATTGGCACTTATATTACATCAAGCCCAGCAGGCGCTCCATGCAAATACAAGGTAAGGTAATGTTGCCGGGTGCAAAAAGAAGTTTGTATTCAAGTCCTGATGAATTCTAAATGTAGCGTAAGATCGTGTTATGCAATGTTATACAGATGTAGATCAATGTAATGTAATCAATGCAAATCAACGTTACGTTCTTCACTGGTTAGGTAATGTTATCTAATGCAAACAGAGTTTGTTATCAAGTCCTGAGGCATTCCAAATAAAACAAGGTACCCTAGATAGGTTGAAAATAGACTGTACCAAAAAGTTACTTGGCTGATATTGATGTGCAAACTCCAACAGACACGGACTGGAATCGGTTTTTTTAAAACTATCAGCCTTTGAAACATAATCTAAACTGCATTGCATTCCAATGAAACACCATCGTATTCAAATAATGTCATTAGATGGTGCCAATAGGACGTAATATTAAGGTGCCATCTATAGGGAGAGTCAAAAGCATGTAAATCTATATGAAAAGTTTTTACAATGTGCCCATACATAGGGACATGACATTGGCTGGGGGCGTTCCGGAGTAGGTTTCTTGAAGAGGCGCTATATAAATTCTCATAATGAATGAATGACATCCAATTGGTTAGAGTGCTTGGCCTGTAATGCGGAGTGCACAGGTTCGAATCTCCTTTCCCGAGGCGGTTACTGTGTAGGTACGTTGATCAAGTCCTTTGTGATTGATGCTTGATCTTTAGGTAGAGGCGCTTAATAAATGCGGAATAGCCTAATATACTAAGTGCCGCTTCGCATCTGGACTCCTAGTATGGTTGAACTGTGCAAAATTTTGATGTTACCAATGTTACTGACATGTAAATCAGTGGTTCCCAAGCTCTTTTGATGGAGGGCAAAGTCTTACTTTTAAAATATCATGGCGGGCCACAGAGATCTGAGGAGCCGTCCTCAGTTGCAGTGGCGTAACTAGGGGTTCGCGCGCCCGGGGCAAGAATTTCCTAAAACAAAATTTTCTTACTTCCACCAAAATTTCTGATGACTTTTTTTTTGCCGCTTTTTCGTGCGTGAACAAATTCGTCAGAAGCCTCATTTTGCGCCCCCCTCTCCCGCGCCCCATGCAAAACTCATGTATAATAGTTACTTTTTTACATTTTTCCACTATTTCTTTAACAAAAAAAAATTGTCAGAAGCCTAAATCAAGAAAACAAGGTAATTTAAAAATTTGTGAGTGACTGTCGCGGGCCACATTCAAATGATTGGCGGGCCACTGGCCCGCGGGCCACGGTGTGGGAACCACTGATGTAAATATACTTTACTTACTCTGAGCACGATGCTATCTGCCAGGTATAGATTGGGTTACACACGTGTATCCATGGGCGTATTTAGGGGTAGGGGTTCCCCCCCCAAATAAGTTTCATAAAAAATTTTATATGCTTTTACATGCAAAATGCAAAAACCTGGACTTTTGCGACAATTTTCAATGGAAACCCCCAAAAATCTTAAACCCCTCCGAAATTTGTCACGGCTACGCCCATGCGTGTGTCCGTTGGTCCATCACTGATGACTGTTCTAGTATTTACTGATTATCTTACTGATTATCTATCTAAATCAAGAACTGTTCTTGGTGAACAAGCCTTTCCGGTTGCTGGACCTACTTTCAACTATTTAACTCTCTCCCTCTGTCTGTCTGTTCTGCTCAATATCACTCCCTGTGTCTGTCCATCCCTGAAAATCTCTCTCCCTGTGTCTGTCTGTTCTGTTCAATATCTCTCTCCTTGTGTCTGTCCATTCTGCTCAATATCTCTCTCCTTGTGTCTGTCCATTCTGCTCAATATCTCTCTCCCTGTGTCTGTCCGCTCTGCTCAGTCGCCGGTGTTACTTCGTTCTCAACTTAAAACTTACCTATAGTTCAAAGTACTTATCCACCCTAGGCTGCCTCTCTGTCTTACGGACTGATCTTCTGGATATCGACCTGATTATAGCTTGGTTTTGGTGTGCCATTGGTTGATACCTTATGCATTAGACACCGGCGCAATAGAAGTTACTAATTACAATTAGAATTACCACATGAGCACAGCAGTGGCTCAGTTCAACTCGGCGATTAAGAGAATCAACCCGTCCCACTTGAAAATTAAACGCTCTTCACTCTTATATAGAATCGATGAGAACCGTTTTAAAGGTGTCTTAAAGCGCATTACATTCTGCAGCGCTTAGCGTCTGGATATAGGATTGATCTTCTGAATATTGACCTCCTAATTACGGCTTGGTTTTGGTGTGTCATCGGTTGATGCCTTGTGCATTAGACACCGGCGCAATAGGAGTTACTAATTACAATTAGAATTAAAGATGAAATTTCTGTTCCATATGACATATGACATCGTACATATTAGCGATTAGAGTGTTCCTGCTTAGGTTTCACCTCAAGATGCACGATATAAATTGCTTATACATAATAATAATAATAATCTTCGTCTTTTATTACAATTAAAACTGACACATCGCAGTATGATTACAATTCATAGTATGAACGGATGATCACCAGTTATTACAGGAGTCGAATTTAACTGTTTGGCAGCCATGCAAGGCGCCCATTTGTCCTATTACTCATTTTACCAATGCCAAAGAATGAAAGGCTGAGCGGACCTTTGGGAGGTACAATTCAAGTGGCGGCGCCAGAGGGGATAGAATTCTTAGCCCTCCCTAATGCGGCTCAGCCCCCACAAAAGTGGGAAATCACTGCAAATCACAGGGATGGAAGGCGACAAAAGGGAAGGGCTTGGAGCATTTTAGCCCAGCCCAACCTGAAATCCTGGCGCCTCCACTGGTAGCGGGAAGCGATCCCGCGTCCGTGCTGATCTTCTGCTCTTCATGCCAGAGTGTTACCACTACTCTAAACCCCCTCCCTACATGATTACAATCAAGCGCTGTGAGTCATGGAGGAAACCTCAATTGAAACATGATTAGAACAACAGAAGCATAATAGCAGTATAGATTGCTGAGTGGTTTAACTGCTGCACTATCCAGGCCGGGTATCGAGTTCAAAGCCGACCGTTCCAGATTTAATTAATTTGCAGAAAGTATAGAAATCAATAGATGAAAGAGATTTGCTCGTACCTTAATGAAACGCTCAGTTTGTTTGTCTTGACGATGAATTCCTCCCACAACGGCATCATCCTCTGATTAAATCACAAAAGAAAACAATCAACACAGCGCTCGATGCAACACAATGCAAAGTAATACAGTCCGTTGTGATACAACATGTCAGCGTAAAGAACATTGCTGTTCAGTAACAGTTTGGTACATTACATTACGACAAGTACTTCCAAACAAAATATGTATGTACATAAGTGTATGTGTGTATTAATGCATGTATGTGTGTATATATGTATTTATGTATCTATATATACCTCTGTATGTATGTATGTATGTATGTATATAATATCATGTATGAATGTATGTGTGAGTGTATGTATATATGCATGTTTGTATGCATGTAAGTAAGTATGTATGTATGTGTTTATGTATGTATGTATGAATGTGTGTATGCATGCATGTATGCACATATGTGAAAGTATGAATGCATGATGAATGCATGGCTATGCATGTGTGTATGCATTTATGCATCTGTTTTTGTATGCATTTGTGCAGGTATCTGTGTATGTATGCAAGAGCTGAAAACTGTACAACTTGCAGGGACTTGAACCCCAACCTTTGGGATTATAGTCGCACACTCTAACCACTAAACAATCGCGCACTTCAGGAGCACCAGCAATGACTCTGTGAAACAACACATTACGTTACTTTACATTACATTACATTTCATTACATACACACATGCATGCATACATACGTCGCTCGTCTAATAGCATTAGTTTCTCATAAGCTTTAAACATCATCCTTACTTTCATGTCATTAACGACATATTGGAAGAGATCGCCGAGCAAACAGGACGCATTCTTTTCCGCATTTACATCCATATTCCGTGGTTTTTTCCAGCGACCGTCTCAGTCTCTCCCTGGCAGCGTCCGCACAAATCCCGATTCCACAGCAGACGAATTTAAACCGCAGGAAATCCAATCCGTCAGTCTCATTCTTCCGCCATGTCACAGCTAGATCCGACGATCAAATCAACTCCACCGTTCGCTCACAGGTGGAATCGAACCCGACTGAGGTCCTTCGTGCATCCCTGCCTCAGCCGCTCTTGGCTACAACCTCTGCAGGGCATCTCCATCGGCAGTCGACTGGGCGAACGCTCGGCTCTGACGCCGGTGGCTGCAGTGCTACCAAACAGGTAAATTACACGTGGTGCAGTAAGTTCTATGCCCTGCTGAAAGTCATCGGTTTCAACTCAATCGTGAACTTGGTGGCGAATTTTATATAATAAAAATCTTCGTTTAATGTTTCAAACTGACAAGTAAGCAGGATGAATACAAATCGTACTATGAACGGATGATCACAAGTTATTACAGAAGTCGAATTTAACTGTTTTAACCATGCAAGTTTGCCCATCACGTCCTACCACTAATATTTTCAACGCCACCTAGCGAATGAAAAGGCTGAGTCGACCTTAAGGAGGGTACCGGGAAGTGATCCCGGGTCCGTTGCCTCTACGCGCCAGAGTGTTACCATTATCGTAAACCCTCCTCTCAAAGTCGTTAGTGATATGGCAATGATTTAAAATAGCATGTATTCGTAGAAGATAGTTTTATTCAGCATGACAACTTAGTTTTATGAAACTCGCTGACTCAGCAGCATCAATTACTGTTACTTTTATTTATTTATTCTTAAATTTAATCACTAGGCCTAATGTTAGCAATTCTGCGTTTCTGTCAGATTGTTTTCTCAATTAAACGAATAAATTTTTTATACTAGACTATCAAGAGATACGACAAATGTCTCAACCATCCTATTAACTCATCAAAATCTCACCTCTTGCAGAAGCTGTAGGCAGGAAGGGTCAAAACCTGTTCCAGGTCAACAAAATCGAAAGGGGTCAAGTAGGCAGACGGTCGGGTTAAGGTGGTCGCCATGGAAACAAGTGCACTTGTACAGTTACATGTTCACATGCAAAAAAGGCTACTCATTTACTATACTTTCTGAATAGAAAATACTTTTAAACCCTAAACTCCATTAATTTTAATCCTTAGCCCTCGCTGCATTCGGTGTGGTTGTCCAACCTCTTCGACTGTACGTCTCGTTTGACCTGACACAGTAATGCAAATTAAGCGCGCTTAAACTGACCAATCATATTACGCGGCCTTGACCCGACCTATTCACCTGAAACTTAGCACGCGCATGGTAGGGTCTAATAATGTTTTGCTAGACGAAATATAGCGTGTTAGGAGAAGATAACATTTGACTGGGACCCTGGGTTATAATTGCGCCCTTCTGTGATATCCCGCAGGTCTACAGATTTTTAAAATACCGTCTGAATGTTTTTTTGCCAGAAACACGATAATTCAGAGCAATTATCGAGACTGAACTGAAACATTCGGGCCTAGAAAGTAGCCTACACAGCATTAGGCCGCAGACGAATTCGACTTATTTAATAATAATATCCGCATTAAATGGTGGCTCATTTGAGAGATTTCAATCTCGGGCTAGTACGGTACGTCTGCAGGGACTTTAAACGGCGTGGCGCCCATTCAAATGTGCAGCAGCTGTTAGCTGTATGAGCAGGGTCGAGGCTACATACAAACGTCCACGATCTTATATTTTACATTTACTGATACACCAAATGTCACTCTTAGTAGGCCTTACAACGTCAAGCAATCGGTTGTTATCTATTGCTTGTTGGCAACAATCTTGGCTTCCATGCTGTTGACGTCGATGTCAAAGTAGAGAATGATTTACAATTTTACATGTACGGGACTGTAGGGATCTATTATTTATTTATCCAATGTTTAATGACATCTTTTAGCAACAAAGGTATCCGTTGACGTCTTTAAAGTTTTTGATGCATTTCAGTTCATTTTCGTGTAGTGTTTTCATCAGTTTTCATCCAATAAGTTAATTTTTCCGTCTTCGATTCTATTTCTGATAGGATATTGACGACTTTAAAGTTTTGACGTATTTAAGTTCATTTTCGAATAATGTTTTTCATCAGCAATTCTTTCTCTTTTCTTGTCCTTGCTTCTTTTCTGACAGGAAGTTGCAACGATGAAATTTGACACGGTGGTTGTTCTTTTTTCTCCTTTTTTCCTTGATTTTTTGATATGAAAAAAAAAAAATTAATCTTCTAGCCGTACAGGCTTTCCATTAATTTTTTGGCGGCCATATAGGCTCTATTAATAACTGTTCTCTCCTCAATTTTAATCTAATTCTTAATTATAATATTTGCAGAGCATCACATCTATCTCTCTAAATTAACATCAAGCTATCAATTTTACATTTACAATCAATGTTCAATATTCATAGTCCATCAAGAATAGTACAAACAACTGTAGGGATCAAACGCAATTTGGATTAATATAGGAGCAGTGGGGATCAAACGCAATTTGGACTAATATAGGAGCAGTGGCAAGCGTTTAAAAGGTGTCTCTTTGTAGTCCGTACTCTGGGACCTTAACCGGCAAGGCACTAATTCAAACGGACAGTGGTGGTCAAGGATCTCACCCAATCAATTAGATGAGTAGAGGAGTTCATACAGTCGTTCAGCATGGTTCGTAGGTAAACGGGGGCCTTTAAAGGGCGTGGCACCCATTCAAATAAACAGAGGTGGTGAAAACACAGTATTGAGCAGGGTCGAAGCCATAATTATGGTCGCTATATAAAGACGTTCGACATCCATTTACATTTAGGCTACATCTACAATATCTCTAATTTAGTGGTTCTTTTTGAGGTGTATGTCTAGTTCTAGCCCTTAGTGTACAATGCACACACAAACACACTCTCTCTCACTCTCTCTCTCTCACTCTCTCTCTCTCTCTCTCTCTCTCTCTCTCTCTCTCTCTCTCTCTCTCCGCTTTCGAGTGGCGCGCTTTAGAAGTTTGGTTAGCCTACTATTGCCTGTGCTATGAAGTCCGCACATGCTGTGAATAGTAGTATTTTCAGTTTAACGACACTGTGTGATTAGTGATTACAAAGATCAGTAGCGTCGCCCTCCTCCTTTATCCAGGCTTGGGACTGGCTCTGACAGAGTGCAATCAGTGGCTGAGTTAAAATAGGGAATACGTAAGGAGATCGTCTTTTAACTTGGCCGCTCTGGTTTATAAGTGTCTGCATGGGACTTGCACCTTCGTACCTGGCGGACGATAAGTGCTGGTATCATCATCGATGAGTCTCAGTTACTGCGTGCCGCCGCAAATTGCGATTAGCATGGAGGGAAAGCCTGCGGTTCGAGAGCAAGGACGTTTATAACAGCATCTGGCCCAACGGTATCAGAAGTTCTTCTGATGCTTGTTGCGCATCGGGATCCTAAGATATATCGCTGGATGGCCGTAGAAATGTGATGAAGGCTGTTTATGTAGCCTTATTATAAGCTGCTTAAACGCATTTACGGTGCATCTACTGACATTATCTTGCAATTTATAAATTGTCTTACAATGAATGATGATGATGATGATGATGATGATGATGACGATGATGATGAGATGATGATGATGAGGAGGAGGAGGAGGATGACGACGACGATAATGATGATAATGATAATAATAATAATAATAATAATAATAATAATAATAATAATAATAACAACAACAACAACAACAACAACAACAACAACAACAACAATAATAATAATAAACACTATTCACCAGTAAGCCAGTGAAGAAGGCAATCCCATGCAATAAATTACGTAAGTGTTGCATAATTATTGTGATTTGATATTGTACGGAAAGACAATTCTCTGGTTCGGACATTAAACTGTCAGTGGATGATGGTGAAGGTGGTTCATGTGGCAAAATAAGAAATTAGATTATGATCATAAAACGTCTTTACAATAAACACACTTATTAAACAGAACAACATCATATTTGAGAGCAGATATTTTTGGAATGAAATACACGAAACAAAGAAAACAAATTGTTTTTCAATAACATGAATTGCGTAAACGAAGTTATTTGAAAGGGAATAGTTTTCTCAATAAAAGTTTTAAATTGCATGCAGTAGTAGCAACGTTAAGACAGTAACTACACGAGATGTAGACGCTGTTTTAATTGTTCACATCGTTAACATTCTTTAGAGTGGTTCTATTCTTCACTTAAACGGAAGATGGTTAGAACACCGGTATAAAGAGTAATTGAACGAATACCCACTACCTCATTCCTCTCGCTATTGTAGTGCAACCTAGTGAAATCATTGAAGTTGCCCTCGTCCTGCTTTGGCTGCGGACCGGTTAAATCCAAGAGATTCAGCTCAGAATCTAACATTTTCCACTTTCCATGTTCCCGATCATTTATCAGAATTCTACCAGAAGTATCGGCGAAACTCACAGAAGTCCTTCCACTTTGTGAGTATTTATATTGCCGTTCAATAATGCCATCGGTATCGATCTCAGTTAATTCCGTTTTAAATTGTTCGCTATAAAGAGAATCTAATACAAGGTTTCCATTTGATTTTTGAATCACATTTCTAACAAATATGTACCCATAGATATTTGGACACAGCAGTACTTCATGAAGCAAGAAACCGTTGTTCGGACTATATATGCTTATTGCGTGAGAATCCAGTTCTTTCGGTTGTGAAATGATTATTAAGCTGCCTTTTTCTGATACGGATATACTAAAAACTGCAAATTTTAGATCACTGATCCATGTTTGCATTTTAAACTGATGTTCTTCATCCCTCGCAATGCGGAAGATTGAAGAGCACTCCAATTCCTTGTTTTGCTCTAGTACATACACGCAATTTGAAACGTTGCAAGCTGCTATGTCCCTCGCACGTATTCCTGGCAGCGCGATGACATCTTTAACCTCTGCCATATTGTTGCGGTCGTAAACCGTAATGTTGTATGATAAAGGGAGCCACTGCATACTATTGTTTTGATCAACTTCTTTGCAGAATACAAATATTTCATCCTTCATTGTAGTAACTTCGAGGACAAAACCTCTAATATGTGATTGCTGCAAAATTTCCAAACGAATCGTCTCCTGAGCTAAAATAAAAACATTACTCTTATAATAACTTGCGCAAACAAAATGGCATGTGTTAAAGTTAAACAAATATCCTGATTAGGCGACGTACATTTTTCAAACATACGTGTACTTAGAAAATTGACCGTACCGGTATTATAAATCAGTGCTTCCCAAAGTGGTGGTCCGCGGACCGGCACCGGTCCGCGAGCCCTCAGTTGCCGGTCCGCAGAGTGAGACAACAAACTGCTCATATTGTCTCGGAATCAAGAAATGGCTATTATATTTGTAAAAGTTATAACAAGAAACACTGATTTGGCTAGCAGTTAAAGGGCAAGAGAGACATAGAGTCATAGAATTGGCTAAATATGCATTTAAATAAATTTTAACACATATTTGAGGAAGCACAGAAATGATGAATAAATTTGGCACCGGTCCTCCTTCCGTGGGAAAATTCCTGGCGGTCCGTGACACTGAAAATTTAATTCTGCCGGTCCGTGACAGTGAAAAGTTTGGGAAGCACTGTATTATACTCTAGAATCTAGATCATAGCAACAATTAGACTGGCAACAGTTTATGAAATCTAATCTACTATTACACAATTGCTTCTATGGCGCATTTTTTATAACGATTATGACAACATTCAATGGTAGCTTCACGGGAAATTGCAATAACAGATCATAATGTGCTAGAAGAGCTACAGGTTCACCGCACAGCTAAATAAGGCCACCCCGAAATAAGTTTAATAGCATACTGCGTTAGTCGCAAACAAAAAAGACTGTCCAGGTCCGCCCTAAGTGGATACGAGCAATATAACTATAAGCCTAATGCACTGAAGATTTGCTGTACACAACTGCGCAATGATGATGATGATGACGATGATGATGACGAAGGCGGTGGCGAATGGTGGTGGTAAAATAGATGGTAAATGCAATGATAAAATCCGTGAAGCTACCATCGAAAAAGCAGATCAACTGTCCGGAATCGGAAATCGACAAAAAATTACAATCGGTCAAACCTTACTAGAAACCTACTTCCGAATCCGATTAAACCTACTTCCGAATCTGATTAAACGGCAATACTCATTTTTTTGTTTCTAGACACTGTTTGCTACTCAAAACCCAGTCGTAGAGAAAACACCGTACAAAGTCAATGAGAAGCTCAGGCGGCAACGTCTTGGCCAGGCCACTCGCCTTGACGTTCCGAGATTAAGAGAAGTAGCCTAATGTCGGTTACACTTCAGAGTAATTCATTGTGACTAACACATTGACCGCAATTCCAAATACAAGTCTAATTATTTGTACGCACAAAAAGAGCAACATATATTTCACGAACTAACCAATGCCGTCTAGAGCTCTGTGAAGTTCATTTCGAAAGAAGTCGGTCGTAAGGATGCTGCTCCATTGCGAACAGACAGTTCTAAGTCGGCTTATCACCAGATCAGCTTTTTCTTTCCACACTGTTTTGGCCAGCTTCATATCCTTCACTTCCATAGCTACCGCTTTAACGAGGATACACTCCAGCATCTCCCTCGGAAGATCATGCAGCTACAGGTAACGTTAAAAAATATAACATCTGTTAACACACTTTTTGGAGAACTCATCAATGGAAAGATAATTTAACAGAACAATTCAAATAGAGGATACTTTTGTATATTATCATCATAAGGTTGAGATCAATAAAAAAACATAAACAGGAACTGGACGTAACTTTATACCTATGTTTCCCAGTTTATATTGTTTGGTATAGTAGTATATTCATTCTATTGAGAAAAACAATCTAACGAAAACGCAGAAATACTAACATCATGTAACATGAGTGATAATGGATAAAAAAAGTTAATTAGAAAATTTTAAGATAAACTAGTAAATATTTTTATACAATTAAGGATCTGGGAATAAATTGATAGTTGTCTTTGGGTGGGAGAGTGTGCTTGTGTGCTCTAGGTCTTAATTGGTGAAAAGAGAGCGGTCGGATTGTAGGCCTAGATTATCATTTCTTTAGATTTTAATATGTACGATTGTACACAGCAAAGTAGTTCTCCTTTTTTCCGATCTATTAGTTGTTATTAAGATTCACCGAATACTTTCCTTCTGACCAAACTTTCACCGGATTCCTCCGGAAACTGCCCTATAGTAGTATAGTTGATAAAAAGATTCAATAATTAGCAAGAAAGCAGATTCCGTTCAGCATGCTGTGAAAGGCGATTGTTTAAATACATCACAGGGATCAATTTACGGTTTAGGAAAATAAAGCGGGGTCGCTAAAGTAACAGGATCTATAGGATTTCCGTAGAATGAAGCTGTGATGTAAGACTGTAAGTGACGCATTTCGACACAGACAAAATGTGGTATCTTCACGAAAATTTTAAGCACAACTAAGTGCTATTAAAAAGGCTACTTGACAAAAGAAAGAGCATAGAAAATGTCGGTCTATAAAACACAACACTAAAGCAGTTCACAAAACAATCCAAACATGACTTGTAACTTGCATTATAATGTGATGTAGCTTACCGTTGTGTCGCTCAATGAGGCGAATTTTCCACGTTTATCACTGTCTACTTGTTGGAATACTGCTATAAAAGAAAATTATGCACTTATACCACGATGCAATTATTGTGCTAAAATCTGAACCCCACAAAGCTCCTCTCCTTTGATTCTAGCAAGGCTTTGGATACGGTTAAGTACAAACACCTAACTGATTAATTACCAGTCCAACCCATTCCGGATTTTTTACAACTGGGTCCATGCTCTCTTGCATGAGCGTCAGCACTAAATATGGGGATGAAATCTCTTCCCACTGTACCATTAACGCAAGCATAATACAAAGATCTGGCTTCGAACCCACAAACTTTGTCGTAGCCATTTCCAACCTTAAACCAAAAACATAGTGGACGTCGTCTCCCCAAATATACTACTTCCTGCTTCCTGCATTGACAACACTCTTTCTGAACTTAACCATATCTCGACATGGGCATCCATTGGTAAGTTTAAATTAAACCATATGTACTAAGTCTAGAGAAATGGTCGTTAAGCGATCGAGATCCAAGCCTATGCCATCCCTCCTCCATCCTGGTATCGAAAGGGTCACGAGATGATTATTCTGGATGTGGCCATCTCTGATCGAATTGGCTTTGAGGCACACACTGAAAAAATTGTTTAAATGCCTCGCAATCCATGTGCGCTCTTCGCGATTTAGTCGCCCACGGTCTCCGTGGTCAACGACTGTTTGATGTTCTTCGAGCAATACAACCCTCGCACGGCTACTAATTCTTTTACTTACTTTTACTTAATTGCATAATTAATATAATTTAGTATTATGAGGCTATAAAACAGCCATGCAAAACGGCTAAAATTACCGAGTGTTCATCACAGGCAACTGACTGGAGCTTTGAAATAACAATAAAAGAGCGAGCATATAAATATCAGTAAACAAGTCTTTACATTAACTAGGCTATTACCATCTGAGCCTTCATTCTTTTGCTCATCATCACTGGAGTCAGCTGAATTTCGTTTCTTTGACATAGTCCTAGTGTAATGGATACACTAGGATCTGCAGAAGAACAAACGTCGACTTTCGAAACACAATCAACGTCAATATTGGAAGAAACACAAAACGATGTCCAAAAAATTAGAACGAGAATAACGATTGTAAAAGTAAACCGCCAAGGTCAAAGTTTTAACCGAATTATAGCCGATATATGGCGATATTTAGACGAAATATCGAAATATAATAATTACACACGAATTCCCGAAAACAAAATGGCGTCTTAACTGACTCTTGAACATAATTATGACGTCACTTCGTGTAAGTGAGTAAGAAAGTATGTGTTTATTGAACCGCCTTCAAACGTACAATACAATACAACTTGCATTTATAACGCGCCTTAATAAAACATAGTCTTACTCAAAGGACGCGTTACAATGTACTTACTAATCATAGAACTTAGAGAAGAGATAAGTTTTAAGTTTAGATTTTAAAATATTAATTGAGGATGATCTTCGGATTAGTTCTGGTAGAGAGTTCCATTCAACTGGACCAGCTACTTCAAACATTCTGTTTCCAAATTGAAGATTTGTTCTTTTGATTACGAAGTCTCTTTTCGAAGCCGATCGCAATCCACGTCTTGATTCAAGAGCAGCACATGGTGTGACTAAAGATGATAAGGAGGAGCAGAACCTGACACTATTTTGAACATGAGAAGACACATTTTAAAGGATATCCGAGCCTGAATGGGTAACCAGTGTAATTGCTGAAGGGAGTTGGTGATGTGATCTCTAGGACCAAGGTTCTTGACTAGACGAGCTGCAGTGTGGATAACAGAGGTAAGCGGTGAAAGGGTGGATTTTGGCAGACCATAGAGTATTGAGTTACAGTAGTCAATCCTGGATAAAACAAGTGAATGGACTAAGATATGAAGGCAATGCTCATTAAGGCAGCGCTTGATTTGGCGTATTCGTCGGAGATGAAAGAAACAAGCTTTAGTGATAGAGCCAATATGATTAGACATAGAAAGTTTACTATCAAGAAAAACTCCAAGATCACGAACTACATTAGAAGGCTGGATAGAGCAGGTTTCATCTAGTTGCAGGCAGAGAGTTTTCAAGTCAAGATGTGGTCTGGAGCGACGGTCAAACCATATCAATTCCGTTTTCTTCGTATTTAGCTTCAGGCGCATGGATGCACACCAAGACTGTAGCCTATCTGATGGAAGCAAGCAATGAGTCTGGATTTTGAATTATCAATGTTAGCGGTCGAAAGTTTTATATATAGTTGGGTGTCATCAGCGTAAATATGGATAGAAATACCACAACATTGTGCAATTTTGGCGATATTAGATGTGTAGAGGATGAAAAGCAGAGGGCCAAGAATGGAGCCCTGGGGAACACCAAAGATCAAATTTGCAGTTCTAGAAAATTTACCACCAGAACAGACGTTGTGAGTCCTGGAAGTGAGAAAAGAGGAAATCCATAGAAGTGCAGATGCAGAGATTCCAAATTGCTTTTCAAGAATCTGGAGAAGGATAGTATGGTCAACACAATCAAATGCAGCACTAAAGTCAAGGAGGAGAAGAACCGTTATGAACCCTATAGGTCAAGAGCTGACACAATATAATTATATACCTTTAAAACAGCTGTTTCTGTGGAATGGAATCGTCTAAAGCTAAAGCCGGATTGTGTTAGAGGGAGTAGGTTCCCAGCCAACACACACACACGGGAATCAGACGGTTCCCATACGGGTTGTCATACGGGGCCCGGACGGGATACCCTGCGGGATACCGGCGGTTTTTGTCCGCGGTTTTGAGACGGGACCCATACGGGATAGCCCGCCGGGCATCCCAGTTCATTCCCAGATGACTCAAAAGTGATTCCAGTTCTATTCTATTCTATTCCAGTATAC
>JACEVL010006448.1:72792-192792 GCA_020284085.1 Aporrectodea caliginosa
CTCCTCCTCCTCCTCCTAATGCATTAGCTCAAGACACAAACAATAACAAATTTTTACTATGCTCCCTAAACATCCGCTCATTAGTTCAACCTACACACTCTGCCGAAATTAACGACCTGGCTCAATCCTCGCACCCTCCAGACCTATTTGCTTTGACTGAAACCTGGTTCAATTCCACTACAACTCTTCCTCAATATCAAGACTGTATCCCTCCTGGTTACCATCTCCATAGTACTCCTCGTCCCTCAAAATCGCAAACCGGTACGAACACCACTGGTGGGGGCATTGCGTTTCTGACTAGAGAACCTTCCACCGTCCTTCACTCACCTGGCTACTGTTTTCGCTCCTTTGAATGCGCCTCAATTACTCTAAAACTCCCTAACACAATACTAACCATTTTCAATGTCTACCGCCCTCCTTCCTCCTCCTCATACTCAAGTCCTACATCCGTCTTCTTGCAAGAATTCACAACCTTACTCTCCACTGCTGCCACTACTCCTCATGAATTCCTGATCACGGAGGATTTTAACATACATGTAGATAATCCCTCTGACTCAGTTGCCTCAGAATTACTCACGCTCGTGTCATCTACTAACCTAGCTCAACATGTCAATTTCCCCACCCATTGTCACAACCACACACTTTACCTCATCATCACATCATCTGTCTCAAAGTTATCCCCCGACGTCCCCTTCAACACGGCCTATATTTTCCTTTGACACACCTTCCGATCATTACCCTATCTTCACACGCCTCAACATACTTCCTGTTCCACTTCCTGACCCCGTCTCTCATTCATTCCGCCGCATCAGCTCCATAAACATTGAAGCCTTCACACAAGATCTTTCCTCTTCAGACCTCGTCCTAAATCCTCCATCCTCTCTCGATGACCTACTGTCTTCCTACAACACCACTCTCTCCATGCTCTTTGACAAGCACGCTCCTATTATCACCAAATCCGGCTCCCACTCCAAGAACCCTTGGTATAATTCATATCTCCAGTCCTTCAAAGCTTTCCGTCGACGCCTTGAGCGCACTTACAAACGAACCCGTGATCCTCAACTTCTATCTACCCTAAAATCAGCCACAAATAAATACCATCACCTTCTGGCTACGGCTAAAAAGAGGTTTTACTCCTCACTAGTTCAATCCCGCTCCTCTAATCCTCGCCTTCTTTGGAAAACTATTAACCAACTCCTCCACCGGAACTCCTCAAGCCCACTTCCAAACTCTCTTCCACCTTCCTCAATAGCTGAGTCGTTTTGTTCCTTCTTCTCTGGCAAAATTACTACCCTCCGTCTCTCTCTTCAATCACTACTCTCAAAAACCACCATCGATTCACCTCCAGATACTCCTCCCACCACTCACGACCGTCCACCCTCCCCACCTCGATCATCATTATCTGTCTTCCAACCAACGTCAGAGATTGAAATATCCCATCTGTTACAATCTCTTCCAAATAAGCAGTGTGAACTTGACCCTATACCTACCTCCTTACTGAAAGACTGCTCATCTATTCTCGTTCCCATCATCACCAAAATAATCAACCTCTCCTTGTCTACTGGCAATTTTCCCCTCCTCTTCAAACATTCTTTAGTCACTCCACTTCTCAAGAAACCATCACTTGATAAAGAAATCCTTTCAAACTACCGACCTGTCTCCAACCTGTCATTCATCTCTAAACTAACCGAACGCATAGTCCTGTCTCGGATAAATGATTACCTGACTTCAAACTCACTCCTTAACCCGCACCAGTCTGGTTTTACCAAGCGGCACTCAACCGAAACCCTTCTCACTTCCCTCTACAATAAACTTGTTTCTGCCATTTCTCATCAACAAGTCTCCTGTCTGTGCCTCCTTGATATTTCTGCAGCTTTCGACACCATTGACCACAACATATTACTCCAAAGACTGTCTACCTGGTTCGGTTTTACCGACACTGCTCTCCTCTGGATTCAGACCTATCTCTCTTCCTGCTCTTTCTCTGTTAAACACCAGAAACCTCATCGCAATCATGCCCTCTCACCTGTGGTGTTCCGCAAGGTTCTGTTCTTGGGCCCCTATTGTTCATCCTTACACTACTCCACTCAGCTCACTCATCAAAGCATCCTCAGTTGACCATCACCTATACGCTGACGACACCCAATTATTCATTTCATTCTCTCCCAGCAGCTTCGCCGACTCCATAGATCATCTTCTTGTTGTGGTAAAACAAATCTCCTCCTGGATGACTTCAAACATGTTGTGCCTCAACCCCTCTAAAACTGAATTCATTCTTATAGGCCTCCGTGAGCAACTCAAGAAAATTCCAGATCCCTCTATTTCCCTCAGCCTTGACTCTGTATCCACTCACACATTCATAGCAAATTCTCCTGTCCGCAACCTAGGTGTGACTTTTGACCAGAATCTTAGCTTTTCCGATCACATCACCCATCTTTCCCGTTCTTGTTTCATGCACATCCGTGACCTGCGTAGAATCCGCCCTATGCTTGACTTCAAAACCTCATCAACAATCGCCACATCAATAGTTCACGCTAAATTAGATTACTGCAATGCTTCTCTCTTTCTCAACATAGATACCACTCAAATTAATCGCCTCCAAGCCATTCAGAATGCCCTCGCCCGTGCTGTCACCAAAACCCCCAAACACCACCACATCACACCTGTCTTGAAATCACTCCACTGGCTCAAAATTCCTGAACGAATAGAATATAAAGTCCTATCTCTCACCTACAATACGCTTCAATCCTCTCAGCCCTCGTATCTCCGTCAGTTGTTCTCGAATCCAACCTCTTCGTTCAACCCGTTCATCTTCCACCCTCACACTGCTCCGCCCTTCCGTCACCTCATCGCTTAAATTTGCAAATCGTTCCATAGCCATAGCTGTCCCGCCTCTTTGGAACAAACTCCCGCCTGTGCTACGACAAATATCCGATCCATCCTATGAACTCACCAAAACCTCACCTCTTGCTATCTCTCCACAGGTCTTCCACTCAAAACTGAAAACACTGCTTTTTCACAAATCCTATCCCGATTCCTTCTCTTCCCCTCACCTTCCTCGCCATTTCAACTCTAAGCATCATCCACCTTAGCCGTCTGACTGTCTGCCTGCCTGACTCTCTGGATTTTGACCCCCTGCCTATCGATTCTGGTCTTTGGTTAAGCGCCTGTGAATAAGCTGGTTCCCGCGACTTCGCTTTTGTGGGCGCTGTAGAAATATCGAGTTTACAATTACGATTACGATTACGATTAATTGAAACGAATCTTCTTCATAATACTGGCATTACCCATACTGAGTGTGGGGTTTTCGGAGATTGGAGAGACTGCAGAGAGATACAGAAACAGACAGACAGACAGACGGACAAAGACTGAGAGTGAGTGAGAGTGAGTGAGTGAGTGTGTGTGTGTGTGTGTGTGTGAGAGAAAGAGAGAGAGAGAGAGAGAGAGAGAGAGAGAGAGAGAGAGAGAGACTTTTCGGGTCAGATCATTTGCCCTCAGCTTGGCTTAGAACATTATACACAAGGTGTCTCATTCCCTTGGTTCTGTCTCACAAACACAAAGGCTATATTGTTATGCATGAAACAGTTTAGCGCGTAAATGATAATTTTTATTGTATTAATGTTACCACAAAGCCAAAACTTGTGTGAGATTCGTCACCTTTGGCTCTATAGTATAGATTCCCGGGCCTCTGGTCATGGTCGGCTTTTTTTTACAGAGTACCTCAAGGGTAGGGTAAGATTTGGCTAAGCGTATACCAGCTTACGGACCACAGCACTTAGTATAGCGCCGCATAACCACTGCACATGTTCTTAATTAGTAGTCTTAAATAAGTTCGCAACCAAAAGGAAAACAGTGACGTCATCAACGAATATTTACGAATATTTACGAATATTAAAAATAACCAAATATTCACGAATATTTACGAATATTAAAGCCTGTAGTCACGAATTCTCGTTCTATGGTTCTCGCGACTTCGATTTGTTGGTCTCTGTAGAAATATTTAGATTACGATTACGATAGACACTCAATGCGATAGATAATCGATCTCCGTTGTAATAAAGAGAAAGAGACAGACGACAGACGACAAGCAAAGACATGACAAACAGACAGACAGAAAGACAGACAGGCAGATCGACACATGGGTAGCAAAAGACGACGGAGAAGTACCGACGGCTCTTTCCTTTTACCTATAAGAGTAACCTTGCATAGGTACAAACCACCTGCACACAACCAATCTGAACAATCCTGAATTGGTCTACATTACGATTGAGAAACAATTTTATCTACCGAATCGATTATTTTACACCAATGTACAAAATCAACAATTTATGGCATTTGAGAACCTCACAGAAAAACCTGTCACAAAATCTCCCCGATGTGTTAGTATAGTAGCCTACTTAGTACGCGAAAAGTTTAAAATGCATAAGAACATAATTATATGGATTTCGGATATTTATATTGCGCCCTTTAAGGACCTTTTGAGGGCGCTGTGTAAACATCTGGTTACAAAATCTAGTGCTAAACGAACAAACTTATACTAGTCTACATGTAGCAGAATTAGTTGGATGATTTCCCATTTGTTCAAAAGATTTCCCGTGTGTCATTGTTGAACCTCTGCCAACAGGTGCACCATTCATATGAAAGTTCTGAAGACCCTTTGATCTGCGATGACCATTGACTGGAGTGCTGAACATGAGTTAAATGCTCCAGAAACTGTAGATAAGTAACCAAGACAACCAGACTGACAGAATATTCAGCAGCGATGGCTTCGTCGAAGTAGAATAGTTGTTGTCGCCGACAACTGCAAAAAAACAGTTTAATCAATGGTTGTAATTATTGTAATTGACAGTGCTCATTTATATAACGCCTCTTCCAGAAAACTCATCATAGGTGTTCCCGACCTGTCTATGCAAGACCACGATCGAATGGTCTTTGATCACTTGCGAATTGGTGGCAAAGAAAGAGGAAGTTCATGTCACATGCGCATTGGAATATCTAATTCACATAAGCTAGTAGTAACACGGGTTTTCGGTTGGGGTAGAAATGAATCAAATGATTAGGATGAGAGTAGAAAATGACTGATGTATGAAAATTTAATATCGTTCGATATTTCGCAACCTTTCGAAATTGTGCATCTAAATGAAATGTCATTCAGTCCTTGCTGTTGAACACAATCGGTTGAAATGGTCACTGTTGTTTCACTAAAGTTCTTCACATAAGCCTCGCCATCTAAGCTATAGCAGCGTTATACTCGCGTATAGGTCTTATATATAGTGTAAATGATTGGAGTAATTACACAGTTTTAGATAAAGCACATACCAGGATACTTAGAAGAAAGATAAGACACTTTTTGCTTGAAGCCTTGCATGGGCGTCCAAAGAAATCTGTGCAGGAAGGGACAAAACACGAGAACTCGGACAAATGATATGGCCTGATTTGAATTTCAGGTGGTGCCCGCGCGAGTGCCCTAGCTTGTCCTCGTCATGCTTGTTGTTTGTTATCTATCTTGACATAGTTTGCACATCTTGGGACAATTTTCGTGTGTTACGGTTTCTGTATTATCGCTGCTGCTGCACAACCCATTGGTCCCGGTGGCGGAACGCATCGCGAATCATAGTTCTTGCACTCGACGGAAAACAACGACTTGTTCACAGCATATATAACACATTATCAGTGTGACACGTTCCATACAAACAATGACGTCGTCTACCAATGTGGGAAAGGGAGACAGGGAGTGGGAGAACGATCTCCCACGGTTGCCCGAAGTGTGAAGGGGTTCAACGTTTTGGGCATAAACTGGGGGTTGTTGATTTCCGATAACATAACGGCCTGCAATACGAAAATCAATATAATCGGTCCGTTTGTTCTCCCATTCCAGATGGGGGTTAGACGCCACTGCATGCAAGTACAGAGCCCCCTTCGACAACAGCAGCGGAAAATAAATTTTGCTCATTACATTATTTCTACGCTGAGCCTCTGAGCGCTCTTGATGAATCTCTTAAAAGCCTCCTAGTAATAATTGAAATAAAACATTCCCCGTGCAATACAAACCGTCGTCAGCAAGATATGATCAACAGACTATACTCTCTGAACAAAGAACCAATTATTACCTCTGTGCTTCTGAAAGGTATCAAAAAGGCGATATACCACGGTAGTAGTCTTGTGGTACCGGAGTTGCTACCTAGGTACGCTAGATCATGAACGTACACCTTAGGGATGCCTACGCACATCATTTTTACCCATTACAACCGAACTTTCCAAGCTATCGGATCCTGCCGCATGCGCTCCTGCACTATCCCGTGATTACCATGACCAATCAAAAATCTGGTCTATCTGACTCGGCTTTTGCAGATGGCCCTGTAAAACCTGTGATATCAGTGGTAACATAGCCTGTGTACTTACCGGGGCAAACCGTTTTCGATCGTAACCACGGCATGTGCAGCAATTTGCAATAGATCAATTTGATTATAGCATTTTCAAATGTGGGGTCGTCCATTAATTATGTCAACAAAATAGGGGAGAGGGTTTGGAAAAGTTTGACAGTTGTTGACAAGGGGAGGGGGGTTCGGCAAAAGTTGACGTCAACAAATTTTTTCCAATGAATCAACACAGACCCTTCAAAATGGTAGCGAAAACATTAAGTAGGCTAATGCTAAAAATGTATAAAGTGCTTAATGTTTAAAACTACTAAAAGCTGGTAATAAACTAAACTCATATATTTTGAAATTCGAGATTGCATTTTTTAGTGTAAAACAATTTGAAAAAAATGATTCTACATGTATTGAGCCATTGTGTTTCTTTTTTGTAGGGGGGTTCTGGGATTGTTGACATAATTTTTAGGGGGGGTCCGTCAATGTTTGACAGTTGTTGACAAGGGGGGAGGGGTCAAAACTGCCTAAAATTTGTTGACATAATTAATGGACGACCCCTGTGTAGAGCCACGGATACTGGTTGACGAGAGTGGGCGACAAAAGTACACCCTGCTTAAGGGTTCCCTGTTAAGGATTCAAATAGCCTACACATACATACCACTGCAATCTACCCCAGTCCATCCAGGCGCACACGAGCAGGAACAGTTGGCGCTGTTTTGGGATCCAGAGTTGAGACAGACGCGCGCACATACTGCAAATTAACGAACTCTGCTTGATGTTGTTATTGTGATTGCAATTAACATTGGAAATTTCTATCGCGCCGCATCAAGAGAATGTAATCAGAAGCGGTACATGATGTTATCTGCCACTGAGAACAATTCTTAACTATTATAGTTAACTAACGTGAACACAGAATAAGCTTAAATAACCTGAGAGACGATATAAATGCGTAGTTGGTTTTTAAACGAAAGGAAACTATGGATGTTTCTGAGTTGAAGCGGGAGACGTAAACACTTGTTGTTGTTGTTGTTGTTGTTGTTGTTGGTGGTGGTGGTGGTGGTGGTGGTGGTGGTGGTGGTGGTGGTGGTGGTGGTGGTGGTGGTGTAGGATGGGCCTGGATTTGGAAATTGGCATACTCAGCATCTTTGCCCTAGATTAAGTTGATAATAGCATTTTCGAATGTGTAGAACCGTGGACGCTGCATGGTTGACGAAAGTGGTCGATAAAAAAACATACTTAAAGGCTAAAATACAAATACAACAACATACCACTGCAATCCACCCCAGTCCATCCAGGCGCACAGGAGCAGGAACAGTTGGCGCTGTTCACGGATCCAGAGTTGAGACAGAGGGCACAGTCTGCAAATTGAATAGCTCTATCCTTTTCTAAGGTTATAATTGTAATTATAATAAAAAATATATACAGCGCGATTCAATAGTAAAAATGATACTAAGCATTGTGATTAAGATCAGAAGGTTGAGGTCAATCAGTTAACAATCAATATTCAGGTAATCGGTACGTCACCACTGATGAGCTCCCACATACACGCAGAACACAATCAACGGTTTGGTTCTGCCTGTCCATCCAGAGTTCTTAGGACTGTTAATTTTCTGCAAATGCCTATTTTAATTTAGGTATATATATATATATATATATATATATATATATATATATATATATATATATATATATATATATAAAATTCACTAATGTTGATAGGCCAGCAAAACTTATTATCATAGTAATCGTCATCATCATCATCATCGTCGTCGTCGTCATCGGTGGTGTCCACGCCCCTCTCTGGTTGCCGTTTCGACACCACTCTGGCAAACATCTACATCCTAAGTTCGTCTTCTGCAGCCTTGTTGCGTCCTCCAATTTAGCAAGACCCCGTTGTGTCTTGAAGACCACAAAATAGATTGTGAATTTAATGCGTGGAGAGAGAGGAAGCCAGTGCAGTTGTTCAAACATGAAGGTAGAAATGTGTGAGTTGCGTGGTAGGCGTGCTATTAATCTGGCATTTAGCATTTAGGACCGACTGCAGGGGTGAAAGACGAACCTTGGAAGACCAATTAGAAGAGAATTACAGTAGTCAATTCGGGAACATATGAAAGCGTGAACCAGCTGGTGAAAAAAGAACACGAGACAGCATAGGCGTAGCTACATGGAGTCACGAGGAAACAGTTGCCTCCTCTTGCTTTTTTATATACTGGAGCTTCTATTGACCAATGACTCTAAAAACCAGGATTTTGCCAATGGTCTGTGAAGTTGCCTCCTCTTGAATTTAAGTCTCGTTACGCCCCTGCGAGACAGAACGCTAAGACGCATTAAATGAAAATAACGAAGAACGTGTTAAGTTAGAAATTATGGTCTTTAAAAGAATGACTTAGGGAATGCCACCCTTTGACGTCGTAACGTAGAATTAGACAGACCTCCTTCAAGAATACACGTGAGAATGACTGTAGACGAAGATTATTGCACTTACGATTACAAAGTCCTTCGTTGCACCACCAGTATTCACTGAGGCATTGGCTACACCGAGTTCCGTTCTTAATTAAATGGCTTCTGTCCCTTAACGTTACCACTGTCAAACAACCACATTACACGATCTGGTCACCATCTAAGATGGAGATGATCTGGTTATTGTCAAAGACTATATGATTGTTACTAAAGGCAATCTATGTATGATAAAAAAATTATGAGGTTACAATAAGTCGTGGTCCTTAAAGGACCATCACCAATATTCCTGCTATATGATGATAGTGACTAGGAAATAACAAGGATGGTTTGTATATGATCAGAGACTCTGAACATCCATGCCATCTTCAGCTGTCGACGAGAATTCGTTGGTTGGTTCTACGCGTTTGCGTTGGCCCACCAGTGGTGACTCTTCTCTAGCTTACTGTGAATTGTTTTGCCAACTGATGAAGATGGTTGCTTTTCAGGAACAATTTGCTCCCGACTGTTCAAAATGGTTTTCGTAAGGGCCACTCCTCTACGGATACCCTGTTAGCTCGCCTGCTGTCTGGTATCTATGGGGCTATTACTAGGTCACAGTCACCCTCTTAGCATTATTTAATGTCAGCGCGGCGTTTTATACCGTCGATCACGGTATCCTTCTTATGCGCCTTTCTGCCTCTTTTGTTCTTTCTGGAAACCTTCTTGACTGGCTTGATTCCTTCCGCCATGACCGTTCTTTCTCTGTCGTTTACGGGTCTACCAGCACTCCATTGGTTCCTGCCTCGTTTGGACTGCCACAGGGTTCTGTGCTAGGCCCTCTTCTATATATTATCTATCCTGCTGATCTTTTATGTATATTCGTTTATTTTGCAAAACAGGCTGACACACCGCATCCTGGAACATAAAGACTAAGTACAATACTGTGGAAAAATATGAAGCGAGTAAACAATGTTGGTTAATAGATAGCTTTGGGGACTCGATTAATATGTTTGTAAAGGACCCTTGAGACGAGATCTTGAGATCTTGGTCCTCTCTTGGCCGCTTGCTCTGTGCTGAGCCAATCTAATGCTGCCTTAACGCTTATCCATTCTTCTGTTGTATTATTGTAGCGCCTTCATTGTGGGTCTTCAGGAGGCTCGGGTTGGGTGCATGGATCGGGTCATGCGCGCGGCGGCACTCCTCATTGGCCGCATCCCAAGACTCGGCCATGTCACTAATTACATGCGAGATGTCTTGCATTGGCTACCTTTCCCGCAGCGGATGACTTACCGGATCTCTGCCTTGGTGTGGCGCTGCCTCACGAGTGTGACCCCTGTTTACTTACAGGAGCTCTGCTACTCCACCCTGAGCGTCCAGCGCGGTGGCTCTCTCTAAGCAGGCTGAACTTCTTGACCACCGGTCGCGGACATCTATCATGCAGCGCCGTGCCTTTTCTGTTGCTGGCCCTGCAATCTGGAAATGGGCTCCCTGTGGATAAGCCTAAACGCCTAATCAATCAATCAATCAATCAATCAATCAATCATAGAATTTATATAGCGCCTCTTCAAGGGCTCTACTCAGAAGCGCTCCCGAGTCAGGCCTGATCATAGAGGAAATGCCTATAGCCCTCACGGCAACGTTCTCCTCTAACCTTAAGACGGTTCTCTTTTAGCCTGGCTTGGGTCGGGAGCGCTCCTGAGTAGATAATCTTTAAAAGTCGCTATAAAACTAGCTCTACCTTAAATGAATATGCGTTCATATTGACACTTATCATCATAACAGGCTAGCGCAGAGAGCGCCTCTAAGTAGATATCTTGAAGAGGCGCTATATAAATTCTCAGAATATATGAATGAATGAAGTATAAAGTGGTGATCAAAGATTTAATGGTAATGCTAAAAAGTGTCTGTTGATCAGCAAAGATGATAATTATGTTATGTTAAAATATGATCGGATAATAATCAGATATTCTCAGGTTATAATAAAAGGCCTAATAATAATAATAATAGGCCTAATAATAACAATAATAATAATAATAATAATAATAATAATAATAATAATAATAATAATAATAATAATAATAATAATAATGATAATAATAATAATAATAATAATAATAATAATAATAATAATAATAATAATAATAATAATAATAATAATAATAATTAATTACACACGAAGTGAAAACAGTTTCTTTTAATCAGTCTGTACATAAGTGTGTTGGCTTTATGAAGAAATAAATTTGTCTTATAATAATAATAATAATAATAATAATAATAATAATAATAATAATAATAATAATAATAATAATAATAATAATAATAATAATAATAATAATAATAATAATAATAATAATAATAATAATAATAATAATAATAATAATAATAATAATAATAATAATAATAATAATAATAATAATAATAATAATAATAATAATAATAATAATAATAATAATAATAGGTAATAACATCCAAAGGTTAGAAGTCGACTGCTGAAACACATCCCACTGGCAGCAAGAGGAGCATGTAGGGACTTACTTACCAAGATCCTCCGAGCCGTTATTCGAGAACCAAACAGCCCCTCAAAATGGCTAGATCTACTCCAATTTTCACCGATAATTCTGGCTAAGCCTAAGAGGGGAGGTCGAAACAGGAACCTGAGCAAGATAATTCTAACTCGCATCGAATCCTGGCGTAGTGGAATGGTCTTCTGTGACGAAGCTAAAGAAATCACGCCATCTGACTCACGAACTAGGAGGAATGACAAGGGCTACGATCGAAGTAAATATCTTGCGCAGGCGGTGTCTAGCAGACTCGAAGATGGCGACATCAAAGGAGCCCTTCGATTGCTGTGCTCTGATGATGTTCCTGTAGAAGATTCACCTAGGGTGATTGAAGAATTGCAGAAGAAGCACCCAAAGGCTTACGAAGACAGAAGAACACTGCCATGCCCTCAAGAAGACAGGTTCGATGCCATACAGGTTTCTGGAAAGATGGTTTGTAACGCTGTTGCTTCCTTTCCTGCAGCATCTAGCGGAGGACCAGATGGCTTCACACCACAACATCTGAAGAACCTTCTGTCCAATACAACAGACACGGATTTCGTAGAGACAATCACTGACTTAATCAATCTACTCTTGAGAGGCGGTCTACCGAAACAAGTTGCAGATATTCTATACGGCGGAAGACTAATAACACTTGGGAAAAAAGATGGTGGAATAAGACCAATCACGATTGGATACACGTGGCGACGGCTTGCTGCCAAGTGTGTCTGCCATGTTGTTACTCCATACCTATCTCAAATTCTGTCACCACTTCAAATCGGCGTCGGAGTATCAGGAGGTGCCGAGGCAGCTGTCCACGCAACCAGACGATACCTGCAGTCGATGCCTGAAAACCATGTCATAGTTAAACTGGACTTCTCGAATGCCTTCAATGCTCTGAGAAGAGACTCAATGTTAGAGGCGGTGGCAGCAAAAGCTCCGGAAATATACAGATACGTATATGACAACTATGCCTACGCCCCCCAGCTACAGACCAGACAGCATACCATTCATTCCGAGGAAGGCACCCAACAAGGCGACCCCTTAGGGCCACTGGAGTTTTGCCTGGCAATACATCCACTTCTGGAGAGTTTGACAACTCCATTCACTATAGGCTATATGGACGATCTTACTCTTGCTGGACCGATCGATCAAGTTGAGTACGACGTCAGCTTGATAGAGAAAGAGGCGCCCATGTATGGTCTACAGCTAAATCAAGCAAAATGCGAAGCATCCTTTAGAACCTTCGATAAAGCAAAGAAGATTCAGACCTTCGCCGAGTTTGAAAATGTCGCCGTTGAAGAGTTGACACTGCTGGGAGCACCGCTGCTGCCAGGCAGGGCTGTCGACAAATCTATCCAGAAAAAGATCAAGGATTTGGAGAAAGTCACAACAAGGCTTGAGATGCTGCATCCACACGACGCATTCACCCTGCTGAGGAGCAGCTTAAGCATACCGAAGCTGCTATACACATTAAGAACAGCAGCCTGCTTCTTAAACGAAGAACTTCTACACGTCTTCGACGAAGTCTTGAGAACTGGTCTGTGTAGCCTTCTTAATATCAACATGAGTGACGATCAATGGATCCAGGCATCTTTACCTGTTAGAAACGGTGGTCTGGGGATTCGCAGTGCCGTTATGCTGGCAACTTCCGCCTTTTTGGCATCAGCCGCTGGCACACGAAACCTTCAAGACCAACTGTTACTCGACGTCCCTCTAACAATCACAGATCCGTTGGTAGAGGAGGCTTTTAGTTCTTGGTCATCGAAGTCGAACGCAACTCCTCCCATCGAGCAGAAGGCTCACATACAACGGGAATGGGACAGCAAACTCATCTCACATGCACTTCAAGACCTGTCAGAAAGAGCGAGTGATTCTGCTGTTAAAGCCAGATTGTTAGCCGTGCAATCGCCACACTCTGGAGACTGGCTTCATGCACTTCCCATTACGACAGCAGGATTACGCATGTCAGGAGAGGTCCTAAGAATAGCTTCCGGCATCCGACTAGGCACTGCCTTGTGTGAAAAACACACTTGCAAATGCGGTGTCATAGTAGAAACCATCGGCCATCATGGATTCTCTTGTAGCAAAGGTCCAGGAAGACAACATCGACATGGTATGCTCAACGATGTTATTTGGCGAGCTTTCACCAGAGCCAAAATACCCGCCATCAAAGAGCCCAATGGCCTCTCCAGATCAGACGGCAAAAGGCCTGACGGAGTCACCATCATACCTTGGCACAGAGGTCGTTGCTTGGCATGGGATGTCACGGTGCCAGATACTTTCGCTGCATCCTACGAACATATAACATCGCAGGAGAGGCATGGTGGGTAAGAGTGGCACCCCATACTGGCTAGAAAACGGCCACCAGTGTAGAATCTTTACCTTGCGTTTTAATAAGCGGGTTTGATGCGATACACGATGGAAAACTATATTCTGCAGAAGAGCTATCGCAACTATTTTTTTCTCAATTTTTAAGATTTTCGCCCAATTTGAGTTTTTTAAAGGCGATCTTTGATCAGCCACTACTTTCTAATACAAGGTAAGGCACAGTTTATATTGTGTTATTTATAAGATTTAAATATTCTTCTTTTTAATGAAACATTATCGCACGTCGCATCTTAATCCTTTCATAACGAAAAGAATCGCTAAGGCGAGGCATAGCTATGGGGCATAAGTGGCACACTATCTGCCGCTTTTGCCCCAGGACATGCCACTTTTGCCTCTGAACATGGGGCAAGAGTTGCACTTTTGACATTTACCATTATAATATTCTTACATTTATTTAGTTGCTCCTTAAACTTAAACAATTTAGAATATTTGAAACTGTAGGCCTATTCAGTCCATGAAAGCAGTAACAGTATAGATTGGAGCTTACATATTGACGTTATAGAACATACAGAAGCCTCCGCGTCACGAGATACCACAATGTCACATCCAGAAGCTCTAGCAAGCTCCATGCATGAGTCAACCACATTCACTAAAACAAATAAACTTGTCTTAGCCTATCAGGCTAAGTTCAGCAAAGGCTACTCTTCAAGCCAGAACTTCATATGTGACCACAGCAACATTAGGATTGGGCCTACGCCCTAGACGCAGAATTCGACCTGAGGTTGCAAATGCTGAAATACTGATGGGAAATCATAGCCGAAAGCAAAAGGCTAATACGAACTCGCGTCGCAGCAAGAGGTCTCCAGGTTATCGACCGCCAATCTCCGTGCATCTTATAGCAGCATTACCACGTGCTCCATCATGGCATAACCGAAATCTGCTAAAATTACCAACAGGCTTTCTATTGCACAACCAGTCACAACAGGCCGATACACGTAAATTAAACCAGCCGGCAATCGTTATGGAACTTGCCTGCTCATCCGAGCCTGTCAGTATTCCAGAACAGTACCAACCACTAGGCCTAATCGATGTAGAACTCATCTGTTCATCTGAAAATTCCAACAAACTTGGAGCTGAGCCAAACCAGCCCGCAATCGATATGGAACTTGCCTGCTCATCCGAGCCTGTCAGTATTCCAGAACAGTACCAGCCACTATTCGAAGTAGAACTCACCTGTTCATCCGAGAATTCCAACAAACATTTGGCTGAGCCAAATCAGCCAACTATGGTTGCAGAAGTCGCACATTCAGCTGGACTTCCCGGTAGGCCTATCTATAAGTAATTCACTGATCTCTGAGATACATAAAAAATTATTAATTTATATTAATTATACAATTAACTAATGTAACTTATACTTGCCACATTGCCTCCAATTTTTCTGCTATGTTAACAATGCTTATTACTGGATACACGTATATTTAAACTAAAACTAAATATCTTAAAATAAATTATATAACTTCATTGCAGAGCCTGTCGATGATGATGAAACGAACCAGCCGTGCCTCGCTACAAGTCTGGTAACGATGCTGAGCTGCACAAATACGACAAAAGCACCATCCCCAATAGCCAATGTGTCAGAGCTGGACATCCGTCCTTATCCGCACACAGAACGAGAAGCAGAGGGCAAACCCGGCAAACGCAAAGCGGAAAGCTCGTGCGTCCTAACGAGTACGCCTTACAAAATAATTCTAGAGGATAAGAAGCAATATGTTAAGAGACCGCTCATGAAGAAACTTAATCTGCAAGAGAATGGTAAGAACCAGAAGTAGAGGAGCCAGAAGCAGGAAAAACAGAACCACCAGCAGCAGCAGCAGCAAATGCAGAAGCAGAAACAGATGCAGCAGAAACAGAAGAAGAACCAGCAGCAGAAGAAACAGAAGCAGAACCAGCAGCAGAAGAAACAGAAGCAGAACCAGCAACAGAAGAGTACTATTAAGAAATACAAAGCGGAGAGTGTCACCAATTTCTACTGTATTTATTGCAGAGAGCTTTACAGCGACCCACCCGAAGAAACTTAGATTCAATGCTTAGCATGCAAGTACTGGTGCCATGAAAGATGCACCCATATTGAGCCCGGCGACAAGCAATTTAAATGTGATAACTGTCATTAAGCACCATTTTTTTCTTGCTTAAGATTATAAAAACGACTGACAGTTTTAATACACTTTTCGTTACTGCTGTTAACTGTCAAATAAATAGTTAAGATAGCCTAGCTACCATTGGTCATGCCTCCATGTCAAACTTGCCCCAGTATATGCCACTTTTGCCCTAAGTGTTGGGGCAAGAGTGTCAAAATTATCTGTTTGTATTTTGCACGTTTTGCAAAATATTTCACCATATATAGTCAATTTTAAACGTTTTTCTGTTAGCCTTATGAGTTGCCAACATGCCTATGAAAAATTGTGGCATTATGTTATATATTTTCGGAAATATAACACGTTTTCTAAAAAAGTGCCTCTCTTGCCCCGTTCTCCCCTAACATCGCAAATCGCAGGTGCGGCAGCGGAAAAGGCAGCTCGCAACAAGGAAACCAAGTATGCTGCTATCACACAGTCACATCATTTCGTCCCTGTAGCAGTCGAAACTGCAGGAAGCTGGCACACAGAATCACTGCAGTTTGTCCAAGAACTAGGTCGCAAGATCTCAGCAGCGACAGGCGACCAGCGTGAGACTAGTCATCTTCTACAACGCTTATCAGTCGCCCTACAAATTGGAAACGCTCTATCTGTTTTAGGCACCACAGATTGCAACAACAGTAGCCCAGGACTGATCGAAGGCTTCTAAATATTGAAAACAGTTACTTTTAATCAGTCTGTAAATAAGTTTGTTGGCTTTATGAAGAAATAAATTTGTTTCCATGATAATAATAATAATAATAATAATAATAATAATAATAATAATAATAATAATAATAATAATAATAATAATAATAATAATAATAATAATAATAATATAATAATAATAATAATAATAATAATAATAATAATAATAATAATAATAATAATAATAATAATAATAATAATAATAATAATAATAATAGAGATTTGAGTGCCGTAGTTCGTAAGCAGTCGATGACTGATTATTATCACTGATTATCTTACTTTGGACGGTAATTGCAGACGATGATTGTTGCATTTTTTAAATCCGTTTTGGCTAACTCTGCACAATACGAATAAGCACAGCCAACCTCTCGACTGGTTGCCCAGACGACCTAGAAACCAAAGGCAACACAACATAGTCTTTTCTTTCTTTACTTCTATTCCGTAAGCGCTTGAAAACCGTTTAAGTTGATCCTCCTTTTCCGTCGTTAGGTGGGGAGTGACTCTGATGAGCCTCCCGAAATTTCGTTGAGACTTCATCGAGTTTATAAGAATTTATGTCCCAATACCATTGTCTGTATACAATCGGACCCCTTGCGATTCTTATTAGTCACTGCGTGTGTAATTAACAAAAGTTTAGGCCAAACGCTTAAAATTAGGAGTGTCTTCCTCGTCTATAGCTCTATAGGGGAACATATCCTGCCTGGTCCATTGAAATCGACACGAATGGGTGCTTTGTTTCTCTTCCACATAATCTGCAGTATCACAAATAGCTGCAGTTACTGTTAAAGTCACCGGTTATAAAAGTCTGTGTCTGACAATGTTCAAGTTCGGTGCAGATATTAGGAGATATAGCCTTTAAAAAATGACTTAGGAAATGTCTCTTCTGTCTACAAAGGTACAGTGATGGGCACTGACTACTTCAGCGGTAGTTAAACTACTTTCCTAACTGCTAGTCAAGAAAGTAATTATAACAAGTTTTTAACTACTTCAGCGGATAAATAGATACAACTACTTCTTTAACTACGAGTAATATAGTTAACTATTTTCCTAATTAAATAAGCACGGACAACAATGTTAAACAAGGCAAACATATTCAACTTAGTAATTTAAATTTATCACAAAGTACTGCAGCCTGTAATATTGTAGGCTATAATTATTGTTTGTAGCAATGTTCATATGGACAAAAATCGGTTGTTCCATTCAGCAGATTGCGTCACCTTTATCCCGCTGCAATACCGTTTCTTATCAGATCTATTCATATGTTGCAATAATATAATATGAAAGTAGCCATGAAAAGTAGTTAACTACCGTAGTTATAACTATTGCAAACATAGTTCAACTACTTTGTAGCTACTTATTACTAAACGTAGTTCTAAATACTTGCTAACTGATCAGTTGTTTATGTAATAATTTTTGCCTTAGAATCTAAACCATTAAGTCAGAACTCATGCAGAGAGTCGTGTTCAAGCTGCCTGGGTATTCGTAAAAATGATATTACTTTTATACCTTCCCACTCGATGAAGTCATAACACGCACACCATTCACAACGAACAATGAACAGTTTTCACCGAAATAATGAAATGTCAAATGACAGATGGCAGCATTTTTAACAGCTGTGACAATGACCGATGACCATCGGGAGGCGTATTTGTAGATCCTACAGTGCTACGGGTCCAATGCTGTGAGAAGCCAGTAGAAACACGAGTTATAAATAGCGTGACCTAGTTTCTGGCTTCCGTCGTCACTGGTAACAAAATGGCTACCGAGGGCGCTCGTTTCGAATGGCTGCCAGGAAATTTTCGTAATTGCGTCGTTGAATACAACACAAACGACGATGGCGGTTTCGAAGCGACAGTGCGAACGAACGCAGCAACGAAAGAGGATATGGCGCAGTGGCTGTTCGATTTCGAACTCCTTACGAAGACGAAGTGGCTGGTGCGATCAACCTACCCTAATCTACAGCGACTGTCTTACCGCATCGACTACGTCTGCCAACACAGTTCGTTCAACAAAAGCGACACAAAACGAGCTTCAAAGAACTGCAGTTGTTCGGCAAAGCTCACTCAGAAGGTGAACCTAGTCACGAAGCGGACGAGGCAGGGTAATCCACATGTCAAGGTAAGTCTTCGGAATGCACCCACATACACCAAATTTAAGAAGCTGTGGAATAGTTACTTGAAGGATTAACCATAGGCCTACTTCATTTAACACTGTTTCATCGAATTGTTTAGATATTGATCTTCTTAGTAAATTGCAATGTTATTATTTAGTTAAGAACATTATTGAGTTGAACCTTCTTTCTTACATGTTGATCTTCTTAGTAAATTACAATGTTATTATTTAGTTAAGAACATTATCAAGTTGACCCTTTCTTTCTTTCAACTGACTAGCCAGCCATAATTGATTATTATTAAAAAGGGTTACCCTAATTAAGCGGGGCTTGTGCCCCTTTTGGGTCTCCCCTGTTCCCTAGCCAATGCACCGATATGTAATAGTCAAGTTATAATTGTTGTTAATTGTTATATGCATTGTGCTTCTGGAAATAAAAGTTGTCAGTTCAGTTCAGTCTACACAAGTTTCGGTTCTGTAATCTGGTTAGATGGAGACATCGATCATTAGATAAACTGGTTTAATTTCTAATACCAGGCTAACAGTAATGTATATGAAACAGAAAGCAGAGAATGGTCAATCAGAGTTGCCCTGTTAGACTTCTGTTGAAATTTTTTGGACTGTTATCATGATTACATAAATATTGTATATTCAATTTGGGCATGTGTATGCACATTAATAGGACATTGTGTCTAATCCATTATCTTTGATTACATTTTGCGAATTGTTGCAGTATATCGGAAAAGTTGAGCCCCCGATTCTATAAACTTGCCAGATTATCTTTAAGAACTACAGTTCTCAACTCAGTTCAAAATTTGTGCCTATTAATATTGGTTATGAGATGTGAATTGAAATTGTGTTCTTAATGAGATTTCTGCCTATGAGTATGAGTATGGGATGTGAAGCCACTGCGCCATATCCTCTTTTTGTTCGCTTATAGCCAGTCTGTAATACCTAAACGGTTTACACCAACCAATCGCATTACTTCTCCATGTATCTTTCAACAGACTTAGCATTCAGCAAGTTTCCACTTGATGGTTATGGTTAGTAAATGAACAATTTAAGACGACATGTTATGATAGGTCACTGTTTTTTCTATTAATTGGTAGGTTAACTGATTCTGTTGCAGGATGGTTTGCCAGGAGTCATTGAACTTGTAAATATCCACAATCACTCGTTGAAAACCGCAACAGCCCTTTTGCATCTTCCGCCCACTGCTAAAACTCGTGATCAGTTCAACGAGTACTTTGCCAATGGCATGGGTGTTGCTGAAGCGACAAGGTACCACACGAGTGTTCTTGAGCTGCGGAGTGACGTTAGTGAGGCGCTGCTGGCTGATGGGTCAATCAACCCAAAGAACACCACAGTTCGCTGGTGGCATGATGAGTGGCGACGATGCAATCTTGGACCACGGACTGGCACAGCTGTGTTGGAGGTTAGGGCTCTTTCTTTGCACATTCCAATCGGTACTTCAGTAGGTCTTTATAAGTATGGGTAATAAGTACTGATTTTAAATATTGTGGCTGGATTGAGTTCAAAATTCTATAAAATATGAGCCCCAATTTGAAATTAATTCTTTGCTGAACAGGAGGCTGATGTAAATATTTAAAAGCATGGGTACTATGTTCATACTTGGATGGATATAGTTATGATTGTAGCCAGTGATTTTTCGTTAATGGAAATAGGAATTAGAAGTTAAATTATCAATTTCTGTTAACTACAATAAGAACGAAAATTAGGAATTATTTTGAAAACGAGAATAGAACAAGAACAAAAATATGCTACAGAGAATTTTGAATGCAGACTCGATAATCATGGTTACCAACTGTTCCAAAGCGTGGCTAAATAATTGTAACTGTATTAATGGAAAGGGATATTATTCAGATAAAGACAAATATGACTACTCTCAAGAAACGTAATCTCCAAACTTCTAAAGCGCCACTCAAAAGCCAAGCGCAGGACACCAGCTTATTCACGACTGGAAAACACTCCTGGAATGACCACATTTATATGGGTAAATAGCCTTATGCAAGAATAATGGAGTACAAAATTAGTTAAAATGCCATTAATTTATTAGATCATTTACCAGTAAAATGCAGATATTTGAAAGATCTTCAAGTTCCCACAAACGAATTGGGCTCTGATAAAGAACTCCTGGAAAAGCTCATAAAAAGAGCAAACGCTTTGGTTACCTAGAACAATCCTTTCCAGCAGTCTCTGAACTTGCTAATTTAGCCGAACTATTCTCCATTACACAACGCCAAAGACAACTCTCAATTTATTCCCAGATACTTATATGAAATATTTACAATTTTAAAAGTTTCTAATTATATTATCCATTATCACTCATGTAAGCATTTCTGCATTTTTGTCAGATTTATTTTCTCAACAGAACGAATTTGCACGTTCCCGATCTAGTGCTTATCTTACTTACTTCTACGGAAGCCAGAAACTAGGTCACGCTATTTATAACTCGTGTTTCTATTGGCTTCTCACAGCATTGGACCCGTAGCACTGTAGGATCTACAAATACGCCATCGGGAGCGTTCACGCGGCACACGATGACGCCACCGCCCAGCAGTACATCGTTGGTGGTGCACGAGGCGCATGCGGCTATCCCTCTATCCGGGTGCATGTAGAACAGGCATCAGTCCCCTGCCGGTCGGTAGACTGAAGCGTCACTACTGATTAACGGTCGAAGTAACTCAGAAGAGCAAATGTTATAGTTACACGTCTCTGTGCATAAATTGTTTTATGATCGATAAACATGTCTGAATCTCATTCTAATAATCCTGAAATGGCACTGATCTGAACGATTCTACTTCAGAACTTCATTGATGAGCTTCCATCGAGATGTGTAATCTTTACCTTCATACTTCCGACGCATTTCTATTGAAACGTGTAACCTTCGCCAGATGGCATTGGTAAAATTAGCAGCGGGACGTGATGGGCGCCTTGCATGGCTGCCAAACAGTTAAATTTGACTCCTGTAGTAATTTGTGATCATCCGTTCATACTATGAAATATTGTAATCATACTGCGGTGTCGCCGGTGTGTCAGTTTGAAATAATATTATTAAACGAAGATCATTATTCATACTTTTGACCAGTTTCTATTATAGAGATGTGTAACGTTACCCTCATACCTCTGACTGGCTTCTATAGAGGTTTGTAAATATGTGTCAATCTAACTGTCACACTTCTTAGGGGTTTACGTAGAGGCGTGCTACCTTCACCTCTTTGCCTCTGACAAAAATACAGACACGTGTGCAGCAACCATCAACCCCCTCAGCAGTTAGAGATCTTTCGACCCCGTGATTCTGAGCAGTTTCAACCAGAGGTACGTAGGCCTACATTTTGTGGGGCGCGGTGGTGTAGGGGTATGTTCGGTGCCTTGCAGCTGGAGGGTTGCGGGTTCGAATCCACCTCAAGCCGCCGCGTAGGGACCCTGGGCAAGTCCTTCACTCGCAATTGCTCATGCGCTTCTACGTGAAACTCCGATTCAGTGTCCGCGCTGTAGTCGGGAGCGCCTCTGAGTAGAAATCTTGAAGGGGCGCTATAACAAGTGCTCATACATACATACATACATACATACGTACATACATACGTACGTACATGTATCTCAAAGATTGTGTTATGCATTTACCTTTTACCTATGTCACATCAAGACCAAGTCCATGGTCACGATTAATCGATGTTTATGCTAAGGAAATGTCTCCCGTCGGCGGTGACTTCAGTCTGGCAGATTAACGCACTGATTCGCTCACCTGCGTATAGTAAGCACAATGTTTCCACTCCTGGCATCCCAGAGTGGAGTGATTGTAGTATGGCTTCTCGTTGTACCAGTCCTGAATTGCAGCGGTCATGTTGATGGACGTTGCGGTGCTGTAGTATATGTTCTGGCCCAAGTTCTTTTTGTCTAGCCCTGGTTCGTCGTCCGCTGTGCATTTCAGCGCCCAGTTTTCTGCCATAGACGCAAGTTGGCTGCTATACATCTACAGAACATAGCATATGGTGTATGAACACACGAAATATAGAGCAATATCCAGAACAGCAGTCATAACAACATCCAGTACAACAGCAACAATAGCAGCCTGAACACCAACGCACAGGAAAACAACAGTCATAACAACAACAACAACCAGTACAACAGCTTCAAACAGAACACCAAAACAGACAGGAAAACAACAGCAACCGGTAGAACAGCTATAACGACAAAACGAAGAACCACAAGAACTATAGGTCCACCCACGGCTGAAAAGAGTAGCCTTCAGAGAGGTATAAAGAGTAGCCCCCATCAGTCAGGATTAATTGCCGATAGTTATTTACTTCTTAACGACGCTGTGTCATAATAAAGCTGATCAGCGTCGCCCTCCTCCTCTATCCAGGCTTGAGACTGGCACCACCCGAATGAAAAATCAATTGTCGAACTCACGCGTGTCTTATATATATATATATATATATATATATTATATATATATTATTTATATATATATATCGACACCATGAGCTGTGTGGAAACAGCAGGGAACGTCTGACTGGTTCAAAGGTCACATTGGGGGTAGAGCAGATCGCTCTGACCACTTCACGTTTCTCTGCGACACCAGTGCACAAAATTGTGGAGCCCACAGTTCACCGCGGCATGGTAGGAACCACTGTTGGGGATAAGGTCTTAACAAAACTAGATTATGAAGACGATGTTTCACTCCTGTCGCTCAAGGTCGTGGGCACAGAGGCAAACATCTCTAGTTTGGATCAGCGAGGAACTCGAGGCAATACAGGAATGGGCTACAACTAACAATCTCCGGCTGAATTAGATGCTGATCACCCGACGATTGGAAACAACAATCTTGCCATCTCAGATCCAGGGCATGGAGCGTGTAACCGAGATGAAGATCCTCGTCGTCCTTAGGCGCGATCTCCGGGCCACATCGCACGTTGAACGGGTCTTGGGATCGTGTACGGGATCCCTTCAAGCACGTATAAGTGAGTGGCAAATTCCACCATTGAGCTGAAGTGGAGATTTCCCATGAGAGTGGCAGATTCCACCTTACAAATATGGTGGAGAGTAGCCATGAGCAAGTGGCAGATTTCACCTTTCAGATAGGGTGGAGAGCAAGTGGTAGATTCCACCTTTCAGATAGGGTGGAAAGTTCCCAGTTATGATGGAATATTCCACCTAATGTCAAGGGTGGACCTGGACCACCTTTGTATAATGGTGGAAATATTTCCACCCTAGGGTGTTGTTTGTGGACCACCAAGTTTAGTGGAGTTCCCACCAATTATTTTAACAGTGTAGGGTGCTGAGAGCCCACGGGCTATCTCCCGAGGCGCTGTCCACCGTTGCCAGGGCCACGTCTATATCCCGCCTCCTCTACGCGACGATCGCCTGGTGGGGATTGACATCGGCAGAAGATCGCATGAGACTATTTGTGCTACCTTCATTGCCCTGCTAGTATACACCTGTAATCGTAATATATAAATTTCCAAAGCCCCACATGAAAGGCAAGCGCAGGGCAGCAGCTTATTCACGAGCGCTGTATAGTTACGATAAATGGCCCACCACAGAAGCCCGAAGCAAGAAACTATAGACACTTTCAATATAGCCTATATTGTGACTAAGCTAGATACCTCGGGACTCGGGTTCTCTACTCGGACCATTTGAGAACCTCAATGCAATGGCATTTGTCGCCAACTGCAGGCGAATATAATCTGGCCGTATGACATTTCCCAGCTTTCTAGTTTTGCCATTTTCTGCGCAATTTCTGTTGCCGCACATTATAATAATAATAATAATATCTTTTCTTTAATAAGCGCCTGACAAACGCACTGCGCTGTACATTTACATGTTATGCAATTTAAATCTTAACTACTAACAGAACAGACAGCTTGCAATACAACGGCGCTAATAGCAGCGTATACAAACATATCCGCCCAACGGGGGCTCGAACTCGGTACCGCTCGGTCTGTGTGCCAGATGTTATCCAATGCGCCACGGGCCCCCCACCCGTGAATTGTATACTTTCGGCCGAACAGTTGGACTTACCATTATCTACATATTGGAAGCTCCCTCCAATCGTCGTACTCTGTTGTGATGGTCGATGGCTTCCTGTTCCTCTTGCGAGAGAAGCACCGACCTTCGAGATCTATGGACGGATCTGGAATCACGACGAAGGACGGACTCAGAATCTTCTATGCCATTAGCGGCGTTGGATCGGATGGACACCACTCTCCCGATACCCTGGTCATTACAGTTTCCGCAGTCGAAAGCCAGAACCAGCATCACCACCGTTAGCAACAAACCCACTTGTTTGCTGCCCATCCCGGCTCTTTATCAGTTACGCTTGGTATACGAGATATTCTGATTACAACTATACACCTCTGCTCCCTTGAGAGCTCTGCACAGAAGTGCTCACAAGCTTTAACCAGAAAACTCAACTCGCAGCATGAAGTCTTCGACATCAAACTCTGATTAACGGAACCCATTGATATTTTTGACATAAAAATCAGGCGTTGTCCAAATCAAACTTAGCAAGATTGATAGAACGGACAAAAATGATTCTTTCCGCAATCCAAAAATCACAAAGCCTAAAAGGAATTCTGAATAATCACATTTCTGAACTATATTTTTGTGTAGGCCTATCATATTATATATATATATGTATTCAAGGGTGGTATGTTCACAGCATATATATATATATATATATATATATATATATATATATATATATATATATATATATATATATATATGCAATGGTTCACAGCTCTCGAGAATAGGCCAGAAATGTGAAGTTTACGATTACGATTATGATTATGTCGCGGTTCAGTTAGTCTTGTTCAACACGAACCGGGACATAATATATTATTGCACCTGCGTGTGTGTGTATGTGTGTGTCTGCGCTTATACACCCATCCAAACTATTTATTATTTTGTGCATTTTAATATACTATGTAGGCAAGCACAAGCTCTGTATAGTCGAGTCACACCATAAGTAGATGATAGTTTTAAAACGTGATGTTCATAATTATGTATGTCTGTTTTTCTGTCTACCTGCATTATTACGCAGGGAGTATGGTTAGGGTACGTGCAAAGTGTATAGAAGTAAAAGTGTGCTCACTCACAATTTAACGCTGTCTTTTGAGTTTACCTTCGCCAGGTGGCGCCAGTGTAAGTTGATGTTGGCGTTCGACATTATACGCAATGCTGCGCCGAGGTAAATTATTATTGTTTATGGAATGTAATTAGGCCCACGTAAAATTCTTGTTAACGTGAAACAGGAAAAATAAAGCATCCACCATCCCTCTATCTCATCAATCCTACCAGTCTCGTAGATGCCCTGGAGCATCTAGACGCGGACTTTAGATCCTACGATCCGGATGTCGTCATCCTAGTGGAAGGCTGGTTTAAGCAACATCACACCGATGTTCAAATGGGTATTGAAGGATACACCCTCTTTCGACGCGACCGAGAGACACGCAGGGGGGGGTGTCGCAATGTACTGTAGATCGAGTTTGGGGCCCTCCATCCATCGCAATGTCGACCACAGCCAGAAACAACCACTGCTTTGTTACAGGATGCAAAGCTGGCTACAAAAGGAAAGGAAAGTCAGACAGTGAAGTTAGATGTTGCCTTTTTTCACCATCACTCAAGAATCTTCTACTGTGGAAGAAGGCCATATCTCGTGCAGACAAAGAACTGAGTCTCAAAGATAGAATTTTTTAGTTGCATTTTGATTCTCACCATATTATTCGGGAAGAAAAATTTACTGTTGGCGGTGAGACCGTTATTCTGTCACGTGGAAGAATATCGGATGCTAAGGAGATGGTTGTTAAGGAGTCTGGTTGCTAAGGAGTGCAGTTGCTAAGGAGTACGGTAGCTAAGTTGTGCGGTTGATAAGAAGGCTTTTTGCTAGAAAGATCTCGAATATGGTTGCTAAAAGGCATGCTGCTAAGATGGCTGGTTGCTAAAGAGGTTAATGCTGTTTGTGAAATAAGGTTGTTGCTAAGGCGGCTGGTTGCTAAGGGATTTGTTTCTAAGGAGGCTGAGGTTACTTGTTCTGGTTGCGGGTGTACCATACAAATATTACGCACTGGCTGTGCAATAAGCATGCGTTGGAAGACTTGACCCCAAAGCTTGCTTGCCCAAGAGTTCTTACATTCAGGCATTCATAGTGCATACTTCTAACCATCGTTACCTTCATCCTTTTTCCTGCCTCCAATCCTTCCTCCCTCCCTCCTTTACTTCCTACTTGCTTTCCTTCCTTCTTGCCACTTGAGAAGGATACGAGTTTCGTGTAGGCCTATGGTAAAAGCAGCACTGCGGTGTGCAACATACAACACTCTCTTTTTGCATGAAATTACCTGATAACATTTTGGAAATGTCTAAAACATAATGGCACCCTTAAATTTTGGACGTTTTATGTATGGTACAGTTGAATTCTCTCAATTCTGACCAAATGGGTTAAGAGCATTGAAAATGCGCTACATTAATGTCTAGCGTCGCACACACACACACACACACACACACATGGGCGTCCGCAGGGGGGCGCAAGGGGGCGCATGTGCGCCCCCTGGATTTTGCACATATTTGCAGAGAAATTTTGATTATTTTGGTTATTACAACACGATTTTCAACTTGATTATCGAAAAACACTAAATTCTTTAGGTAATTATTTAAAATTAACACATGAAGCATAAGATTAATTAGTAAGGACTGTAAGGTATACAGTGTACCGACCGTTAAAATACGGCACGCTCTACACGTTCCCGCTATATCTTTGTTTATGCGTATTTTTGAAATGTTAGCGTATAGTTCTCTCTTGGTAATATGAAAATTCACATTGTCAAACCCGAGACGGCGAAGTTCTTTCACTCAGTTGTGTCGACTATTTGGTATCGTATTCCCTTTACCAGCGGCTCTTCTATAGCTGTTGTTTTTGGTCGATCGTTAAAGAGATAACAGGTCCGGCCCGGTGAACCGCGTAGTCAGGACGTTATATATATATATAGGCCTATACAAATATATATACAAATATATATTTAAACATATATAAGTGACACTGGCTGGAGCGACAGTCTCTGACTAAGTAATTAATCAGCTTCTTCCCTTAGATACCAGCTAACACACGTTCTGGCAGACTTTTTAGACAATAGGCCTACCCCGCTGGCTTCGGAACCATGCAGTTCCAAGCCTGGATGAAGGAGACATTACGCATCTATTGATCTTTGTTGTCGCACGGGTCGTTAAACCTGGGACAATAATAGTCCCAGACAGTGCTTTTTTCTAGAATTTTTTTTCCTGAACTCAACAAATTCAGAACAATCATAGGGGTATATTTTATGCTAATATTTCTGTTTCATTATATCAGTATCAATAAACACTGAAAGCACTTACATTAAATTAAAGTATCTAAATAATTTTATATAATTTTTATTAAAAATTTAAATTAACTAAATAATTTCTTAATGGCTGAAAAAGGTACCGGAACGCCGTTCCGGTCCGTTCCGGCTGAAAAAACACTGCATGGTCCCAGGTTACGCTTGAGCCTCTACTACTACGCTTTGCGAGTCACTCGGGCAGTATTACAGGAACGTAGAAGACGAACACTTCTGAGTAGGACAATTTCGTAGGAACTGTGAAGGTCGACTGCTTTGAGGGTAGCAAAACTTGGTAGGAACGGAACAGAAATGTCAGGCAACATAGATAGCCTACATGTAGAGTGATAAATGAGTTTGGACAAGAACCCAAACGATTGCAGTTGTTATTTCAAGAATAAGGTAAGGTTTCAGTCATATAAAATTTTATTAGTCTATCATAGCCTACTAGTTTTTGAAAATGAATGTTCATGAATATTTTCGCATGTTGGGATCCGCGCCAGAGGATCGAGAGGTAGGCTATAGCCAGCGCCGAGGGAGCGAGTGTCGAAGGTGGATCGATCGGTTGCTTTCGACACACCCTATGTACCTAGCCTATTAAATAGTCCCTGCGACAACTATTTGAAAGTTTGCGCCCCCCTGGAAAAATTCCTGCGGACGCCCATGCACACACACAAACACACAATTGACTCTCCTAACCTTATTTTCGGTGACTTAAACGATTCCATTAAAGGTGTTTTAACTTCATTCGTACTGTCGACATGTGAAACATGGAAATAGAATATGTCCACCTATGGGTTGGCATTTTTGTTCACTTCTACGCACAAAGGTACACTATATTTGGCTGCCTGGGTAGCCTAACGGGAAAGGAGTCGGCTATACATTGCAAATGTATACTATATATCATAGACTATAATAGAGGTTATGCATCACATGAGCGTTAGCCTGTGCACAGCATTGGCTTCGTACTGCGTAAATTTATTCCCATCCCCCGTTGTTTAAATTGATATTCGTCAAAGAGAAATAAAAGATTAAATCTTGCATTTCCCTTTGACCATTTCAAGTTCTGTTTACTGAGATCGATGTTGGAAAACTTAAAAAGTAACAAACTCAAATACATTAAATACATATACATTTATTGATACTGAACTCAACTCTACTGAATCCGACCACCCACCGTCTGACAACCGTCTACCTGCCTGATCCCTTTTGATCTTGACCTGGAACCACTTTCACCCCGCCCTTCATCGATTATGTTTTGACGAAGTGCCTGTATCAAAGCTGGTTCAAAGAATTGATTGATTGATTGATTGATTGATTGATTGATTGATTGATTGATTGATTGATTGATTGATTGATTGATTGATTGATTGATTGGTTCTCGCGACTTCGATTTTTTGGGCGCTGTAGAAATCTCGAGATCACGATTACGATAGATACTCAGTGCGATAGATAATCGATCTCCGTTATAATAAAGAGGGAGAGAGACAGACAGACAGACAGAGACAGAGAGAGACAGACATGCAGAGAGACAGACAGAGAGACAGACAGACAGAGAGACAGACAGAGACACAGACGACAGGTAGAGACATAACAGACATACAGACAAACTTACAGACAAACAGACAGATCGAGATTATGGGTAGCAAAAGACGACGGAGAAGTAGAAGCGGTCTGTCCTTACACCCATAAGAGTAACTCGCACGGGTACGACCCCTCTGAACACAAAATCAATTTGAAAAATCCTGAATTGGTCTACATTACGATTGAGAAACATTTACTAACCGATTCGATTGTTTTACACCAATGTATAGACTATACATGTACATGTAATCTATATTTTCTGGCATTTGCGAACTTCACAGAAAATCTTGTCAAAAAAGCACTCCGATGTGTTAGTATAATAGTACTTACATTTAGAACGCGAAAAGTTTAAAATGCATAAGAACGTATCTGGATATTGGATATTTATATTGCGTCTTTTAAGGACCTCTAGATGGCGCTAAATAAACATCTGGATACTAAATCCATTGCTTAAACGAACAAACTAATTTAAATATGTTGCAGAATTAGTTCGGCTGATTTCCCATTTTGTGCAACATTGTGTGTCATTGCTAAACCTCTACCAACAGGTGCACCATTCATATGAAAGTTCTGAAGAACCCTCTGAACCGCGATGACCATTTAAGCAGCGTCTGGAGTGCTGCACATCGGTTAAATGCTCCAGAAGCAGTAGATAAGTAACCAATACAACCAGACCGACAGCATATTCAGTAACGATGGCTTCGTCGAAGTAGAGTAGTTGTTGTCGCCGACAACTGCAAAAAAACCAGTTTATTCATTGGTCAACGATGCTCAATAATTATATGCACAAGACCACGATCGAATGGAATGGTCTTCAACCGTTTGCGAATTAGAGTCATAGAAAGAGGAAGTTCATGTCACATACGAATTGTAATATCTAATTCACATAAGGTAGTACTAAAACGGGTCTTCGGTTAGAGGTTGAACTGATTAGATTGAGCGTAGCAAATGACTGATTTCTGAAAAATCGTTAGCTATGTCGCAACCTTTCTAAATTGTGAATCTGAATGAAAAGTCATTCAGAGATGCAGACTATCATACAGTCGTTACCGTTGAACACAATCGGTTGAAAAGGTAAAAATATAAATTTTCGCAGTTAATTTAACAATTATTTTCCCCGTAGGCTAAGGCTCGCCAACTGGGCTACAAAGTTATCCTCGCGTACACTGTACAGGTCCTATGGGTGTAGCCGATATGCCTGCCGTCTAAATTAGGCCTAGTGGAGTAATTGCAAAGTTTTAGAGAAAAGTACTTAGAAAAAAGATACGACAGTTTTTGCTTGAAGCCTTGCATGGTCGTCCACAGAAATCCGTACAGGAAGGGACAAAACATGAAAGCTCTGACAAGTGATCGTGACCTGTTTTGAATTCCAGGTGGTGCCCGCGAGTGCCCTGTCTTGTCCTTGTTGTGCTTGTTGTTCGTTATCTTACCTTTACATAGTTTGCACATCTTGGGACATTGCTCGCGTGTTAGTGAGCCTGTGTAATCGCTGTGGCTGCAAAAGTCAGGGAGGTAGCCGGGTATTCCCGGCTGAGGATCGCATTGCGAGTCAAAGTTCTTGCACTCGACTGAAAACAACGACATGTTCACAGCATATACAACACATTATCAGTGCGACACGTTCTATACTAGCAGTGTGGGGGATGGGTTGGGGAACGATCTCCCAAGGTTGCCAGAAGTGGGGAGGGGTTCAACGTTTTGGACATAAACTGGGTGTTGCTGATTTCCGATAATATAACGGCCTGCAATACGAAAATCAATATAATCGGCCAGAGTGGGGGTTTGTTCTCCCATTCCAGGTGGGGGATAGACGCCACTGCACGCAAGTACAACATTTTCCATCGATTCCCTTTGACAGCAGCGGTGGAAAATTTATTTAGCGCATCGCATTATTATTCCGCGAGGAAAGACAAGGGTTCCGTGAGAAAATTTGGTAACGGTACTATTTGAATGTTGTTGCTACATTATCAATCATACATCTAGGTGAAACAATTAAGGGTGCTCTGGAAAAATTTCATTTTAAATTATTCTTTGACCTATATATACCAGAACATATTTTGTTTCTGTCGAGTTCCGTAAACAAATTCAGATCGAAAGGGTTCCGTTGAAACAAAGATTGGGAAGCACTGCTCTAGAGCATGTGCTCACAGTGTATTGATACCTCCCCCGTTTTTATGTTATTACTAGCCTGGCTAGCTCAGTCGGTAGGCCAAAGCAAATTTAAAGCTGGTTTCCTCACTACAGATATCTGAGGGTTATAATTTCGTGTTCCATATCGGGCGACCAGCATAAAAACAGTTTAAAATGTACTTGCTACGCAGCTCCGGACATTAGCGTTTGCGCTAACAGTAGAGAGAGTGCGTGTTCGTGTTCGTGTTCGTGTGCGTGTGGTGTGTGCGTGTGTGTGTGTGTGTGTGTGTGTGTGTGTGTGTGTGTGTGTGTGTGTGTGTGTGTGTGTGTGTGTGTGTGTGTGTGTGTGTGTGTGTGTGTGTGTGTGTGTGTGTGTGTGTGTGTGTGTGTGTGTGTGTGTGTGTGTGTGTGTGTGTGTGTGTGTGTGTGTGTAAAGCATCCTAGAAGTAGCTTGCTACTGTCGATGCTATAGAAATTGTCGTAAATAAATTTTTACCTACTACCACCTACCACCGAACTTTTCAAACTTTCCGATCCCACTTTCGCTCCTGACCATTCCATGATTGCCCTCACCAATCAAAACTCCAGTCTACATAACTCGGCCTTTGTACAGATGGCGCTGTAAAATCTGGGTTATCAGCGCTAACGTTGCCTGTGTACGTACTGTGACATACCACGGTATACGCAGCAGTTCTGCAGTAGGTTTATTCGAATATAGCATTTTCAAATGTGTCGGTTGACGACAGTAATCGACAAAAGAAGACCCTATTTAAGGGTTCATGTATAAATGCATAATTATACATACGACTGCAATCGACCCCATGCCATCCAGGCGGACAGGAGCAGGAACAGGTGGCCATGTTTATTGATGCGAAGTTGAGACAGACGGGCGCACATCCTGCAAATTAAATAACTCTTACCTTATCTAAGGCTATAATTGTAATTATAATTTAAAAATTTATATTAGGGCCACTTCTATAGAAACTAATCAGAAGCACTTTCTACGCAAGCCAAAAGGCTACTAAGTAAGCTTTGTCATTAAGATCAAAAGAGTGAGGCCCAAGAGTTAACAAGCAATACTCAGGTAACCGAAAGAGTCGCTTGTGGTGAGCTCCCCCACACACGCAGAAACAAACCAACGATCGTCGTCGTCGTCATCATCATCATCATCATCATCAGCATCATCATCATCATCATCATCATCATCATCATCATCTGTGGCGTGCACGCCCCTCTCTGGTTGCCGTTTCGACATCACGCTGCCAAACGTCTCTATCTTAAATTCGTCTTCTGCCGACTTGATGAGGCTCTGCTAGTTTGTGGCTCTCGATGGTGTCCAGCTAAGTCTCTCGGAGATTCGTATGGCTCTTGCAAGATACTTGATCTATACCCTCTGGAAACCGCACTCGGACCTCCTTTTGGCTACCCTTTCGAAAACCCCTCTGACTTGATGCAACGCTCGTGAATAAGCTGGTGCCCTGCGCATGGCTTTCACTTGGCGCTTTAGAAGTTTGTAGTTTACGACTACGATTAGGCCTACTGTTCGCCGCAGTATTGCACTTCTAGCTGAGATTTTTTAAAATTGTACTTACGAAGAGTACAAATCGTCTAGCGCATGGCCTGAAACATTCAGTGTTACGCGTATTCGTTCATTAATTATCTGTGTAATTTTAAGTTTCTATTTGGTATGTTGCGTTATGTTGTTCTCTTTTTAGGCTCTAGTAGGATAACAGTAAGAATGTTTGTCTAGGCTTAAATACAGTAATATATATAACGACTTTACCGCATTTCGGCCCGGAAGTTGTGCAGCTTTCTGCAACACAAGTTCAATATTACACTTTTATTCCATAAGTTCCATAACGTACGCTATTGTATAGGTATATTATTATTCGATTATTATCCATAATTATCAATTATCATACATTATAAGAGTATCATGGATGATTAAACTATTATATTATATTATATTATACTTGTGAATGTTATTGATGATGATGATGATGATGATGATGATGATGATGATGATGATGATGATGATGATGATGATGATGATGATGATGATGATGATGATGATGATGATGATGATGATGATGATGATGATGATGATGATGATGATGATGATGATGATGATGATGATGATGATGATAATGACGACGATGACGATGACGATGACGATGACGATGATGACGATGACGATGACGATGACGATGACGATGATGATGATGATGATGATGATGATGATGATGATGATGATGATGATGATGATGATGACGATGATGACGATGATGAAACCGACAATTTCTACAGCTCTATATTTAACACAGCAGATGCCGTTACAAGGGCGCTTTAACAAATCCAAACGTCAGTCAGGATATAGGCTTAAGACAATTAGTAAGTCTTGAGACTAGACTCGAAAGCATCAACTGAGGTTGCGGCACGGATTGAAGGTGGGAGGCTGTTCCAGCGCCTTGGTTCCGCAACAGAGAAAGCTCGGTCACCGAAGCAAGTTTTTGATCTTCGCACGTTTATCTCCTTTACAACTCGATCTCAGCGCGAGACCCGCCTTCGATCATAAGTTCGATGACGAGACACGGACACAGTATGCACCAAGATATAGTCAGACGACGCACCATGTATATTACACTATTATATATTAGTCGATTGCTATATATTACTAAATGGGATACATTATCATCATATAATCTGATGCTATATATCTGTAATGTAAATGTCAGAAACGGAGACTGTGTTCTTCTTGCGAAAATCTACAGTTAAAGGCTCCAGTATCAGCAAAACTTGTGAATCTGTTTTTCCAAAGATAGTTCCAGAGCCTTGAATCGGCGACGAAAAATGTTGCCAACAAGATTTAATCTCATGACTTCTAGAGCGCCCTTGCTTAAAAACACAATGGATCAATCATTGGATCGCAACGCCTTTTGACAGTCTGATCAAACTCACAAATAATAATAATAATAATAATCTTCTTTTAATATTTTCAAACTGACACATCGCAGTATGATTACAATTCATAGTATGAAGGGATGATCACAAGTTATTACATGAGTCGGATTTAACTGTTTGGCAGTCACGCAAGGCGCCCATCACGTCCTAGTGCTCTTTTCTTCAACGCCATCTGGTGAATGCAAAGGCTTAGGGGACCACGCATCTTATAGTCCTTCTGGTTCTTCATCCATCTTTGCACAGTGATGTATTCATTCAATGTAGCATCTTGTGATTGTGACACTTTCTTATTGATTATTGTAACAGTCGCTCCACATAGCGCACATTTCTTCTTTTATCAGTCGGTTTATCAGAGATTAATTTCTCGGGACTCAGGTGGCTCGGTCGCAATATAAACGTGGAGTACAATACAATACAATACAATACAATACAACACAACACAAATACAACTGGGGCGCGGTGGTGTAGGGGTATGTTCGGTGCCTTGCAGCCGGAGGGTTGCGGGTTCGAATCCACCTCAAAAGTCGCCGCGTAGGGACCCTGGGCAAGTCCTTCACTCGCAATTGCTCATGCGCTTCGGCGTGAAATTCCGACTCAGCGTCCGCGCAGTAGTCGGGAGCGCCTCTGAATGGGCAATCTGGTAGGGGCGCTATAACAAGTGTTCAAATACAATACAATACAAACTCTCCCACACCCCATTTGTAACGTATAGGGAGGCGCTCATTTCCTTCCCTTCACCCCTTGAGCCGGCAATGGACGAATCCCAGGGTCCTGGACCACTAGTGGTCCAGCGCATCGCAGAAGTTGCCGATTACTTGCCAGCTTATGCAAGCACCAAATTATACAGCTTGGTGATAGAGGAAAATATGCGGAAACAAGTTGCTCAAGGTCGTTACAGGGATTCGAACCCTCAGTCACATGACCCGCGACCAAGCGGATAACCGATTGACCGCCGTGTCGAACTAGATAAGATAGAGTTGTTACCGCTGTGGAACATCATCACAACGGCTCTTCGTTCTTGCCCTCCACCAGCATGGCCGTAATTACTTGATGGGACTCAAGTGGTAATATTGGTCTCACCTGAGCTTAGGTGGACATTCTGGCAGTATTCTCTGTATTTCTAAATTCGTTAGGGGATTCCGCTTTAGACGACTTTGGATACAATTACACAGACCTTCATGAAGAATACTTTTGGCAATGACTGCAGACAAAGATTATTGTCACTTACGATCACAAAGTCCTTCGTTGCACCACCAGGATCCAGTGGAACATTGGCTACACCCAGATCCAGTCTTGTACGGCTTGTCTTTGCCGGTATTACCACTAACACAACAAACACGTTGAACGATCTGGTTATCATCTCAGATGAAAATGATCTGGTTTTTGTCCACAATCATCTGGTAATGATCAAAGATGATTATGTTTGTGATCGCAGGTGATGAGATACATGCAATAATCAAAGACTATGAAGTTACATTAAAACATGCTCTGTTCACGATTAAAGACAATCGTGCTGATCAAAATGAAAAAAATTATCAGGCTATGATAAAATATTTTGGGCTATGATCTTACACTGGATCGTAGTTGCAAACAAGGACCAGTGCATTTGTGAAACTCGACTGAGACAACGTTGCGCATCTCGTGTAAGCACAGCCAAGCTTTCGACTAGTTGCCCAGACAACCTAGAGACCAAAGCAACACAACAGCAACCTCAAGAATTTAGTGGCGTCGATTCCTTACGAATATTGCGGTATACCTTTCATCTTAACTTGTCAAGCGCAAGTAACTAGGTGGGGTCGCTCTAAACTTCGCCGAAACATCCCAGCTCGAACTATACTACTCTGTTTTCTCTTCGTGAGCGACTTTGCGTGACTTTTTTTATCACTTTATTTCCTATTTAACTTCCGAACGTTTCTTGAAGACTTCAGCAAGTTTGTGAGCATTTATGATCCAGTATCTCATGCAAACGGGCGCCCTGCCAACATTATTTTCATGGCGCATATTGTAGTAATAAAATTAACAATTTCTCAGACACTGGCCCAACCTACTCTTGGGAAGATGTCCTACCTTCCATTGGGTTCGACGACTATATGGACTTCCCACAAATTTCCCAACTTGGGTATGTACTATGTATGTACCAGGGCCTAATACAGTGTGTTTTCTGACAAAACGAGTGCAGTTGACATTGTTTGTGCACCGAAGTTGTCTAAAGTAAGTAAGTAAGTAGGTAAGTAAGTAAAAATATTCTTTATTAGACTACCAGCAAACGCACAGTAGCTTACAAAAGGAATAATACTATTAACATTATGCAAGTTCGTAATCGTAATCGTAATCGTATATTTATATAGCGCCACTTCAAGAAATACTCCTCAGAGGCGCTCCCGACCTGACAACACCAAACCACGAAAAGAATGGTTTTCAAACGCCTGCGGAAAAGAGGTAAGGAAAGACCAAGAAGCTCATTACGTAGGTTGCTAGGCAACCTATTCCAGAAAGATGGACCGACCACAGCAAAGCTCTTATGAAGCACCATTGTGGTTCGAGCCACAGGGACAACCAGATCGCCTTGAGTGGCAGAGCGAAGGAATCTACGACCTGGTATGGAAAGCTCTGGCACACAAAGCTCCCTGAGATAGACTGGGGCTTGACCTGCAAGACAATTGCGCATAAGCATTAGGATCTTAAACTCAATGCGTTTTTGCATTGGCAGCCAGTGCAGTTCCTCCCGTATAAAGCCAGATATATGCTCGAACTTTGGTATGCCTCCTATCAGCCGAGCAGCGGCATTTAGCACAAATTGCAATTGACTTATGCGCGATAGGGCTAAGCCCGCATAGATAGCATTGCCATAGTCGACTCTGGTGCATATGAAGGCATGCATCAGCGTCGTAGCGGCTTTAGATGTTAGTGAGCGGCGTACCGAGCGAATTTGACGTAGATGGTAAAGCACGTGCGACATACATTCTTCACGTGTTCTGAAAAGGTCAATTCCTGGTCCAGGGTCACACCCAAATCCCGCACAGTGGTAGAGAAAGAGACGCCAGGAAAGAGATGCTGTAGATAGGATAAATCAACTTTGGATAGCTGCCCGCGAGTCCCAATCCAGATGAACTGTGTTTTTCCAGGGTTCAGCCGAAGACGGTTGGATGACATCCAGGCGCCAATTACATAACATTCGCATAATAAAACCTCTCTTGGAGTGAGTAGTTTGTACATTGAGTATGATTTTCTAGAGATTACTCAAGTCAACTACAGGCGATTTTTAAAGTTTAGGTACTGTTTGTAAGCTTGAGGAAGAGTGTGCACTTGACATTTCTGGGTATTTTAGGTACTGGTAGGCAAGAATGCACGAAGACAGCCGACTTCTATGCTTAAGCGAGCAGTACCGCCGACAGAAATTCCGGACCCATAAGCAGAGCAGTCAAGGGCCTCTAAATTATCTTTTGGCCTTATGAGAACATTTTATAAAGAAACAAATTGAAATAATAAAAGTGCTGGTATGACCGTACGATATTGTATTCATACTGTTAGGCATAGGCTCTATATAAATGGACTGGTAGAGCCTAACACGTGCATGGAACGTAGGATGGGCTTCCCGCCTAGTACACAGGGCCTATATAAGCTCGTTGTAAGATTCGTCAGGAGGCCAGTTCTGGTTCTCGTTTTGGTGTCGTTCACCCTCGTTGGGTTCTTCTTCTTCCGACCACCGTTTGGTCTTTCGTGCTTGTCATAGCACCGTTTCTGATGTTCTTGGGTGGCATGCCCTTTGTCGTCTTCGGGACCGACAGTTTTGTGTTCTACACGTTTTCGGCGATAGAGGTCTTCGTTAGACCTGCTGACGTGGTTTTGGTGTTGTTCTGGAGAGTCGTGCGGAGTTGCTGCCTCGCTGTAAAGGTATCATTGTGCTTGTAAATACGCGTTGTATATAGTTTATCGCATTAAATGTTAAACTTGAATCCGGGGCTTTACTTCCTTTAGACTAGGCGTAACATATGGGGGCCCTTGTCCGGTCTTTTCTCGCTAAATTTTGAAAAGTGGGAAATATATTTTGGTCGTATTTTCTTTGTTGGGAGTTAAGCCAACATATGCGGTGTTTTTCTCGATAAATTTTGACAGTGTGAGAGAATTTTGTCGAATTTTTAGTCGAATTTTGGCGGTCGAAATTTAATTGCGTGGTGCACGTGACGGGTGTACGATGGAGTCGCCAGGTGCCGAAGAGTTAGAACGCCAGAAGAGAAAGGAAGAACGAGAATTTGAGATGGAGAAATTAAAATTACAGGCGGAAGAGAGGAAATTACAGGCAGAAGAGAGGAAAATGGAAGCGCAGGCAGAAGAGAGAAAATTACAAGCGCAGGCAGAAAATTGCAGGCAGAGGAACGAAAAATGCAAATGCAGGTGCAAGCAGAAGAACGTAAATTAGAAATGCAGGTGCAAGCAGAAGAACGTAAATTAGCGATGCAGGCGCAGACAGAAGAACGTAAATTGGCAGCTGAAGAAAGAATGCGTGTAGAAGATATGAAGTTAGAAGAACGAAAGTTGGAAATTGAGCTTAAGAAAATTGAGATGAGAAAATTGACTAGTATGGACGAATTTGGCGGTAATGATTCTTTTGGGTTGGCGTCGGTTATTAAATGCGTACCAAAATTTGAATCCGCGGACGTGGAACAGTACCTGTTGGCATTCGAAAAGGCAATGGCGTTGCACAAAATTCCGACTGAAAAGTGGACAGCATTGTTACATCCACAATTAAAGGGAAAGGCACTAAATGTTTTTTCGGCATTATCGATTGAGGAATGTTTTGACTATGAAATTGTGAAAAAGGCTTTGTTAATTGCGTACGAAAGGGTCCCTGAATTTTATAGACGGAAATTTCGTAACATAGGAAAAGAGAAACAGGAAACTTACTCCAACTATGCGTTTAGGTTGCAGTTACCTTTTCAACGTTGGCTTGAGGGCGAGGGTGCAGTAGAGGATGTAAAACGCATAGCTGAGGTCTTAAAAATGGAACAGTTTGTGAAATGTCTACCACCTGAGTTACACAGATGGCTGGTAGACAAGAAGCCTTTAACCCTCAGTGCGGCAGCAAAACTGGCAGACGAATACGCAGTCTTGTATAATCAGGTGCCGATGGAAGCCACTGGGGGGCCTAAACAAGATTCTTTTGGTTGGGAACGAAATTCGCCGCAAACTGTTAATTCAGGGTTCAGGAATTTTGCACGTGCGAGGGATAATTATAGTGATACACAATCAGGTGGAGGGAAAATTGTATGCAACTATTGTCGACAGGTCGGTCATGTTCTATCGAGGTGTGGCAAGCTTAGGCAGAAAAGGGAGCGGTCATTTAATGAAAATTGGAGGAGTGGCCCTAAACACGTGGGTTTGGTAAATAAATTGTCGGCGCCTGTTGATGTGCATGATTTTGGTTCTGATAGAACAGTAGACAAGCGTTATATGCCTTTCTGTATGAATGGATGCGTGGCTGATGAAAATGATGTTAAACGGTCTGTGGTGTTTCTGAGAGACTCTGGTTCGTTGCAGAGCCTTGTTAGTAAAGAATGTGTACGCTCGAATGAATTTAAAGACACTGGTGAAACTCGGTTGTTGAAAGGAATTAGTGGTGCGGTGATGGAATTGCCTTTGGTTCAAATGCGTGTCGAATGTGAATTTGCTAAGGGAGAGATTCTGTGTTGTCTGATAAATGAATTACCGGCAGGTATCTCTATCTTGATTGGTAACGACATTGCTATGGAAGGTGAGCCTATGAATATAGCTGTAGTCACACGAGCGCAGTCACGCTTGAACGCAGACGAGAGGACAGAGAGGGTAAATGAACAGGTGTTGACTCAGACGGATGTGTGCAATGATGCGTGTACGGATGAACGGAGTGAAGGTGATTTAGAACAATTGTTTTCTGACTCGAATGAATTTATGCGTATGCCGAATGAATGTGTTTCTCGTAAGAAGTTAATTAAGCTGCAGAGAGCAGATGTTGAATTGAAACCGTTGTTTGTTTTGGCCGAGGCAAACGGACATGTTGGAGCAGGGAGTGGCTATGAAATTGTTAACGGGGTGTTGGTGCGAAGGTGGTCAGACAAAATTACGCCACAAGGTATGGGAGTGACTCAGATGGTAGCACCGGTTAAAGTACGACAGAAATTGCTGAACGTGGCACATGTTAGTCTGGCGTCTGGTCATTTAGATACACAGGTAACTTTGGATAGATTGCTCCGACATTTCTGGTGGCCTTGTGTGAATACGTCGGTACATGAATATTGTCATTCTTGTGAGGTGTGTCGAAGGTTGAATGAAGGCGAGCCTTTGATTAATGTGCCTATCATTGATGCAGTAGATGTTGTTGGACAATTGGGCGTATGTGAAAAGGTGTGCATGGATGTTGTATCTCGAGTGGCAGTTAAAAGTATACATACAGGTGCATGTTCTAATGAAGAAGTCGAAATTGCTTTTGGTATTTTGGAAGGTGTGTCTAACAGGTTACGTTGGATGGTCTACCAGATGATTCCTGTTGGAAATATTCGTTGGTGTTTTGTGAATGGGTTGGTTGGTCTTGAAGACAACACGATGTTGATGAAAGGTCGGTTGTTTGAACAAATGTTGCTTACGGAGGGTAGCGTAAAGATGAATGAGTTCGTCATGATGTCGTTTGCACTTGGTCAGAATGATGTGAATTTTGCGGTTGAGGCGCAACAGAAGTTGATGATGTTGAGTAATACTGCACATGATGTTGCGGAAACGAATGATGTGTTGGATAATGTGTCGTGTGTTGAGACGTTCGTGTGTGTGAAGGATGGATTTACTTTGGAGTCTGTAAGGACAAATTCTGGATGTGGAAATAATGTGCACATGAAGTGGTTAGTGAGTCAGAGGAGTCATTGCTTTTTGATTCTGGTGTACAAGAATTGTGAATTTGTAGAGTTTTTGGTGCTGTTGAAGAAGGTGGTGCTGTTGCACAAGTCTGTTGCGATGAAGTGGGCAAATGATAATGCTTTGGTGGCGCAATCTAAATCCAACGAATGGTATGATAAATACGCTAAAGCAGTGTTTTTTGAAGTGGGTGACCAGGTGTTGTTGTTGTTGCCGCTTATTGGTAAACCTTTACAGGTTAAACATTGTGGTCAGGTGATGAATGGCTCGAATGATGTTGTCAGGAATGATGGGTTGACGCAAGTTGTCAATGTAATGCTTTGGTCACCGTGGTGTCAGTTTGTGTCAGATGACGTGTTTGGGTGGCAGGTGGTTGTACATGGGTGTGACATTTCACCAAATCTTTTTGAGGATTTCAGTTTTCAGATTTTCAGTCCGTGTTCTATGAAGACTGGGCATGAGAATGACGATAGTGCCGTGGGTTTTGCTCTTGAAGTTGCTCTTGATGAAGTTGATGTTTGTTTCAATGATGTTAAATCTCAGTTGTGTGAGACAGTCTATTTGCAGGATGTGTTCGAGATGGAGCTTCTGGTGGCCGAGGAGCGTCAACCACGCAACCTTTGGATGAGACGGGGTTCGAGGCGTATGATCGCCTTCGTCGTTCTATGGATGACGATGACTGTCTTGGTGCTGACGACGCATGCTACGTCAGTCAAGAGAGACACGGTCTACTCGTGTCTTCCGTCTGTGGAAGGGAACGACGCGTTGGCATTGGTACTCGTCGTTGTTGCGCCTTCGTCGTGTACTGTGTCCTGGTACAGTTTGTGGTGCATACTGAGTACTCTCGTCGCAAGTTTGGATTTCCACTTTTGGTCTGGACTTTGTCAAGTTGTTGCAGAACTTTGTTGCAGAACTTTGTTCCAGATCTTTGTTGCTGAACTTTGTTCCAGAACTTTGAAAGTGGTGGTTGTTGGCCTGTTGCCATGGACGGTATAGTTAGTTAAGTAGAGTATTGATCATAATTGGATTGACATGTAAATGAACTGTATGTAGATTGTGGAACAATATGAATCGAAAGATGTATCATAATGATGTGATCTAATCGAACGATATAAACTGATCAAGTGAATTGTACATAACATATATATAGGCTTGAGACAGTATGAACATTTTGTTGAAATGTTAGTGTACATTGTAAACGTTCTTTTGTTCGTCAACCTACGGGTTGCCTCAACTTTGGGTGGGGGGATATGTTAGGCATAGGCTCTATATAAATGGACTGGTAGAGCCTAACACGTGCATGGAACGTAGGATGGGCTTCCCGCCTAGTACACAGGGCCTATATAAGCTCGTTGTAAGATTCGTCAGGAGGCCAGTTCTGGTTCTCGTTTTGGTGTCGTTCACCCTCGTTGCGTTCTTCTTCTTCCGACCACCGTTTGGTCTTTCGTGCTTGTCATAGCACCGTTTCTGATGTTCTTGGGTGGCATGCCCTTTGTCGTCTTCGGGACCGACAGTTTTGTGTTCTACACGTTTTCGGCGATAGAGGTCTTCGTTAGACCTGCTGACGTGGTTTTTGGTGTTGTTCTGGAGAGTCGTGCGGAGTTGCTGCCTCGCTGTAAAGGTATCATTGTGCTTGTAAATACGCGTTGTATATAGTTTATCGCATTAAATGTTAAACTTGAATCCGGGGCTTTACTTCCTTTAGACTAGGCGTAACAATACATACAAATAATATGAGTATGATTTTATTCGGTTGTTAATTTAAAAAATTTAATTTTCAAATTTATGCTAATCAAAAGCAACTTTTCTAGATTTACCTGCATCTAATCGTTTATAATATCCTCGTAGGTCAATGATTTTGCCAGATCATATTCGATTGCAAGAGTTGCAAGACCATTCAGTCTGTCTTACTTCATAAACTTTGTTTAACTGATTATAATATTTTTCGTAAGTTCATTGCGGGGCCAGCCCGGGTCCCTAAAAGTCACCGGCATCCCCTCCTGCTCCCTATGAGGAGGGGGCATATGTGCTGGACGTATAGAGTCCATGTGAGAGTAACGTCACATTCTCGGAATATCTTCAACATGTGAGAACGTTGTTTGAGAAGTGATATAGAGTGTGTAGATCTACTGTTTTTTGACGACCTGCGCACATTTCCCCCAGGTCACTGGTTCTTTTCCCATCATCACATCATCACATATTCGTTTATTTCAAGAAAAATCAAGTTGACACAGCCGCAACTTCAACAAGCAATAGGGCATTATGCGGAATAATGACAGAGATCCAACGAGCTGGTGAATCTGGACAGTTGTAGCACAGGTGTTTGAACAAGTGTTTTACATTTGCATTTACCTTTTACCAGTGTAACGCCCTGGTTAAGGCCACAGCCACGATAACTCTGACATTATAATTTCAGTTTCTTCAATCTGGCATACTCATGCGCGGAAGGACTATCATCTCACCTGCGAATAGTGGAGACACTGTCCACCAGGTGCCTTGCATATCCCAGTGTTGAGGTAGTCGGCGTAGAATGGCTTCTCGTTATACCAAGCCTCGATTGCAGCGGTTAAGTTGATGGGCTTGTCATCGGTATTGCTATACAGATTCTGTCCATAGTTGGAGTGATTCCAGATGCAACTCTGGGCCGAACGCTCGGCTGTATTCGCAAGATCGTTGTCCCAGATCTATGCAGGACAGAGAGTACAAAATGGGAAGATGGTTCGTGAACATCATCCAGAACAGCAGAAACAATAGCCAGAATAACCATCGAAACGACAGTACAACAGTCCGCACAATAGCAACAAAAGCCATAGCAACACAAACCAGAACAAAGCAGCAAAAGCATCATTAATATTGCAACTAAAAACCTCAAAAATTTAAATAGCAGCAATAAAACAACAATAACGACAGTAACACAATGTATTGTGTTGTATTCATGGGCCTTCACCAATAGAGGCAAATTCGGGCATCAGGGTCGTCATTTCAGTTTTTTTCATGGGGCACACAAGTTTTCAGTGCGGCAAAACTTGGCCAGTTGTTAATTTTAGTAATTTTAGTCTACAAGTGCAAAACTGTTGTGAAAATGATCTAACGTGCTCTTTATTATTTCTTACTATGTTAGATTTTCTGCTGTCCTAGGCTCCAAGGGATGAATAAAGATACATTATTTCATCAAATGCACTGGCATACATTATAAATTGTTTGTTTTTCCATCATATTCAGGGCGGTTGACGTACCCGTAGGGGACTTACTCGCTACAGTGCAATTCACTTCCGAATAATTATTATTTGTCCCAGATTTCTTGCTTCGCTAACCTTTTCTGCTGGCCTTCATGATTGCTTTAAGTCCTACATATACATATTTTGTACAATAACTTTGTATATCTTCGCATGAACAGTTGGAGCCGAGGTCTTACCATAAGCTCCATATTGGAACTGCCTTCCAATCGTCGTAACCTGTTGTGAGTTAGGAGGGCTTCCTGTATCTCTGTCGAGTTAAGAACAGATCTTCGACTTCGATGGACAGATCTGGATTCACGATGAAGGACAGACTCAGAATCTTCTACGCCATTAGCGGCGTTGGATCGGATGGACACCACCTTCCGGTTCTCCTGGATATTAAAGTTTCCGCAGTCGAAAGCCAGAATCAACATCACCACTGTTAGCAACAAACCCACTTGTTTGCTACCCATCGCGGCTCTTCACCAGTTACGGTTGTTACGAGATATTCTGAATCCAAATACACCTCTGCTCCCTTGAGAGCTCTGCACAGAAGTGCTCGCAAACCTTAACCAGAAAAATCATCTCACAGCATGAGACCTTAGACATCAAACTCCTCTGTTTGTTATTACAAATCAACTTTCGTAGCCACGTTTTGTATAACTCAGCACGCATGTCACGGTTGAGCAAGTTCTGTGAAACGGAACCCATTAATATTCTGAGAGAAAAATCAGGTGTTAGCCAAATCAAACTTAGCGAGACTGATTGAAACGGTCAGAAATGTTTCTTTCCGCAATCTGCAATCCAAAAATCACAAAGGCCTAATGGTTTGACACGTTGGGCGTGTGAATCTTTATATTTTTTCATTAAAATTAGATTTTTAAGCTGTCAGTCCTATTTTTATGCATCTGATTGTATGCATGCGCGCACACACACACACACAAACACACACACATACACACACACACACACACACACACACATAATATATAAATACACATAGACACGTATTATGCATATATATATAATATATATATAATTATATAATACAAGGGTGGTATGTTCATACAAGATATACCTATATATATGCACTTATTCACTGCTCTGGAGAATATGCTGGTGTAATGCGTTTAGATTTAAGTGGTGCTTTCGAAATGTCGAGTTTACGATTACGATTATATCGCGGTTGAGTTAGTCTCTTGTTCAACGCGAACCGAGACATAATATATACAGTTACACCTGCGTGTGTGTGTATGTGTGTGTCTGCGCTTATACACCCATCCAAACTATTTATTTTTTTGTATTTTTAAATATTTGCTTATATTATCTAGGTAAGCACAAACTCTATATAGTGGCGTCACATTCGAAGTAGATGATAGTCTTAAAAAGTGACTTCATATGTATGTCTGTCTGTCTATCTGTCCATCTGTATGTGCGTGTCTCTCCGTCGGTCTGTCTATCTGTACGTGCTTGTCTGTCTGTCTATCTGTCTGTATGTGTCTGTCTGTCTTTGTGCTTCTTCTCATAGGCGAGCTCCTCTCAAGTAACGCTGTACTGTATGCATCTCGTTGTAATAGATAAAGCAATGGTAAGATCAGACAACACGTAGGATCATCATCATCATCAGGATCCATGGGCCGAAGGCCCGTAGGTGTCCAACGCTTGCCTCGGATCCCTGGGCCGAGGCCCTTTAACACGTAGGATAAGTACGTATTAAGGCAATAACGGTGGGTTGGTACGGGGCACAACAGGGAGTATGGTTAGGGTACCTACATGTAGGTAAGGTTCCGCGGACGTCGGCCAAGAGTTCCGCAACAGATCAATATAAAATTTAAAACAAAATTCTAAAAAATTAAAACTAAATTCACAAAAGGATGAACAACGGAGGAAATAATTGAAAGTTTGAGTCATTCCTGCTGGACACGATTCTATGTTACAATAATTTATATTATTTTACGCGATTATCCCAACATTACAAGTTACAATAACATTTTATTTCTTAAAAATTGGACGTGTAAAACGCACGGATTCGTTAGCAAATGAGAGCTTGTGTAAGATTCCGTCACTGCAAAACGTTGAAACCACTTGTTAGGGTAAGCTATAGTAGAGTAGCCTACTGTAGGATAGGGCAGGATTGGGTGTATAGAATCTAATAGAGTACGATGAGATAGGGTAGGTTAGGTGGGATAGGGTAGGATTGGGTGTAGGGTATGGTCGAGTACGGTGACATAGGGTATGGTTAGGTAGGATAGGGTAGGATTGGGTGTAGGGTATGGTCGAGTACGGTGACATAGGGTATGGTTAGGTAGGATAGGGTAGGATTGGGTGTAGGGTATGGTCGAGTACGGTGACATAGGGTATGGTTAGGTAGGATAGGGTAGGATTGGGTGTAGGGTATGGTCGAGTACGGTGACATAGGGTATGGTTAGGTAGGATAGGGTAGGGTAGGGTAGGGTAGGGAGACCTTTGATATCAGGTTAACGAGGAGTGCAACCGGGTGGCTCCTGTAACAAAGCGCCGTAGTAGTCATCAAACAGATCCACCAAATGCCTCCTAACAACACCTTCTACGTTAGCAAGGACTTCGAGATTTCGTCCATCTTAGCTGACGACCCACTCAACCAAGACAGAAATTACCAAAGCGATCACATTGAAGTATACGGCGGCAACAATGCACCTGCTTTCTGTAGGCTGCTATTCAATGAGGTCGAACTGTTTTCAATCGCTAATGGAACTGAAAGCTTTACGTTGCAAGAAAATGTTGACATCGCGCATTGAAAACAAACGCTGTTTTTTTTTTATCTCGCCTCTATTTAATCTGAAGAAAGGCTAATCGTAATCAATTAGCCATGTTCTTAATTCATGCTCAGCTTGGTCTGTTGTTGTTGGTGAAGTCTTTGCATGGATGACTGGCCATGCATGGCCAGTGATGGCTAGACACGCCTTTATGAAGTTTCGTTTGTAGCTTTGTAAAGTCTTGCTGGGCTTGTGCAGAGAAAATGTTCAGCGCAGACACTCATACCACACTTACATACATAAGCATTCGCTTACGCAATATATTATTCTGACCTAGGGGCCTTGTCTAGCAGGACTCAAGTTCCTTGAAGATCTCTTTTGAATCACTATTCCAGTTTATATTTTTTCCTAAAGAGCACATTATGTTGGCATCTTAATTGTTTTTTTCTTTTTGTTCTGTACAATTTTTCATTGTTAGTATCTGTACTAAAACCGGACTCATGGATCAATAAATACGTTTGATTGATTGATTACGTCACGAACCATGTAAGTGGCTAGTCGATCCCTCTCCCGTTAGGCTCAGAGAGGCAGCGGTTACCCGCCTCTGTCCTCGGACTCAAAGTCATTCCGACCTCATCCTAAGTAGGCCTACATAATTTTACGGGGATGTTTCCATAGCGCCTTCCAAAGGAACCTCCCATAACGATATGCGAATAACCGGATTTTAAATAAGAACTTTAATGAGCCAAATTTATAATACAGGTTCACATAATCTTCAGACAATGATTCGACTGCTTTCGACACCATGTGACAGATTTCCAGAATGTCAATGCTGCGTCTCTTCCTGATGACTTAAACCACTCGAACCATTGATACAAAAGTTCAGAAGGACCCTTTGACCGCCGAGGGTCATTTGAGCAGCGTCTGGAGCACTGCTAATGCGTTAAATGTTTTCTAAGTAGATCGAGACAACCAGACTGCCGCCATGCTTAGGAGCAAAGTCTTCGCCGAAGTAGAAAATTTGTTGCTGTTGCTTTTCCCGATAGCTGCAAAGAACAGAATTCATCCTTTGATCATGCATACGAAACTCTACAATCAGGTCAGGACAGAGGGGAACCAGATGGGCCACCTGGCACGGGCCTACCATTTTCAGTGGGGCCTCCTCTCGCTGATGGGAGGGTCAAAGGGAAAATGGGACCCTTAATTTAGCATTAGATTAATGCAGATAAAAATATTGATAGATCATAGGCCTAACTGAATTAATTAGAGCTGTCATCATACGCTTTAAGATAATCTCATGTCAGTTGTGATCCCTTTTATTGTACCCAGAAGCCATGTGTCATCTAGTCTTGCTAAAGAATATAATAATAGCTAGCACTGATTGATTACTAAAATACTTAAAGAGCAGTTTGAAATTAATGGGGACTACATTTCCCATCTGACCTGGTCCCATAACCAGCTTTGCACGGGACGGACTACAATTAACATGAAACTCGTATTACCACAGGATTTCTGTTAAATGGGTGGATCCGATTCGAAATTAGGAGAAGAAACTTATTGATCTATGGAATATCAGATGTCTTCGTGGATTTCGCAACCATCTCATAGCGACGCAGTTCAGAGGTACACCGTGTCGTTGGTCTGTATCATTAGAGATTGAACGAAGAGAAATGTTGCGGTTCTTCTACCAATGTTCTCCCCAAAGACCTTCCTATCTGTGCTACAAAGTTCAACTCTCTTACAGGACTCATGTAGAGCTGCCGTATCCATTAACAAACTAAATACACAGTATCAAAGCACGTACATACTTTCAAAAGAAATCCAATTCAGAAACCAAATTTTTCTTAAAGCCATGGGGTACTCACAGTTATCCGCAGGGGTGGGGTGGCAAGACACGAAAAGTGGCACAAGTCATCATGGCCTCACGTGGTCTAAAATTTTAAATTCCAGGTGTGGTCCGCGACTACCCCAGTTTGTGCTTTGGTTTGGGTCCCATGCTTAAAGGTGTGAATATGCATGTACAATGGTAAACATCAAGTACCCGTTCAAGCGCAAACCGACCTTGACATATTTTACACATGGCTGGGCAAAACCTGCGAGTTGCGGCTCCGTACTGGCTATGGTTGCAGTAAGAAGGAGGCCAGCCGTAGTCTCCTGGTTGGGGATCGCACCTCGAGTCATAGTCCTCTGCAGACAGCTACAAACAGCGACACACGTTCAAAACACGTAAAATGCATTTCAACATAACGCATTCTCTACGTCAACAGCATTTTCTGTTGCTTCAACACCGGTCGAAATCAACACTCTCTAGAGAAGATCACATATCTCAACGCTGCTTTTGGAAAGTCCTTATAAATGTTTATATAGCCTATATATATATATATATATATATATATATATATATATATATATATATCAATGGCATCGCAATAATCCCACCATGTCCTTATATATGCGGATGCCCATGTTTGAAGGTTAAATTCAATGTGTTAGCTGACCTTGACATCGGTTGCACATGGCAGGGCATTTCTCAGTTACAGTGGCTCTGTAAGTGTCATGGCTGCAATAAGAAGGGGGCCAGCCGTACTCTCCGGCCTTCGGATTGCAGCGCGAGTCGAAGTCGTTGCAGCCAACTACAAACAACAACAACAACAACAATAACAACAACAACATGTTTACAACACATATGTACAATCTAAAAATTTCATGGGTATCACCGTTTGCCTTGCCGGAGACTACAAGCGGTGGTGCTGGCAAAGAATTTCCGCCGTTCTTTTACCAATGTTCTTTCTACAGAGTTTAACTTGATAGTAGGCCCAGGGCTTCTCATTTAAGGCGATCGATCGATCGATCTCCTTGGTCGATCGCCTAGCATAGGTCTGGTGGATCGATAAATCGATCGCGCAAATCGAGCATCGATCGATTTACTCCAAGAGGAAACTGGAGCCATTATTTTATTTACCTAATTTATATTACTTTAATTTTTGCTTACTTGCGGCGGCGGTGAATGCGTTCGGAACGCAGCGTTTCGTTACCTAATGACTGCTGAATGATCGCTCCAATTTCGTACAGTATGATTGGTCATAACAACACGGTGGACACCTCCCGCGTAACGTCATTTTGTAAATTATTAAAAGCAACAATGGTGCAACGGTGCGGCGACGGGGCCGAAGTGGAATAATAATGTACAGTTTAGCACGCTTCTGTAATGGAAATTAGGTGACTCGTTCGATCTGGATGTAGTCGAGATAGCCAAGTATTATTGTGCAGTAGGCAGTAGCATGTTAAAATTTATTACAACTATGAATGTTCGGGACGGATAACAAGGCGGCGCTCGTTTTCGGTTGCTGGCTCTAGGACTGGAATGGCTGTAGCACTCCGGCTAGTGAATAGAGTTCACGCGGTCACACCATTATTCTGTAATAACTTTACGACTGTCTAATTTAGCCGTGGCTGGACTGGAGCGCTTCTGAGTCAAAGTCCTTGAAAGGGCGCAATAAGAAAACAATTAATAATACTATCAATAGTAATAATAAGTTTTAATAACGGAACGGAACTGAGATAGGCCTACTAAATTAGTACTATATAATATGCAGCTATACGAATACGATACACAAAAATTAATACGATGTACACAAAAGCTCTCGAGGTCGATCGCGCACCGATCGCCTACGCAATCCAGCGCGATCGATTTTCAGATCGCCTTCTATTTTCAAATGAGAAGCTCTGAGTAGGCCTTAGATAAGCATATCTTGTCAGCTAAAAAAAGCAAGTACACAGGAACAGAGCAATATGTATACATGTAATTTTACAGGAAAGATCAGTAAAGAAACACTTTTTTAAGACATGAACGTCCACAGTAATGTGTGCTGAAAGGACAAGACGTGAAAACAGGACATATCATCATGTCCTGATGTGGGCTAAAATATTCAGTTATGAATTTTAGATGAGGCCTACGAATCTTGTCCTTTTATGCGGACGCCCATGCCTGAAAGGGTAAATAGAGTTAGGAAAAGCGTCCAGGTTTACGTGTTGGCTGAGCTTGACATTGGTTGCACATCTTTGGGCATTTCTCGCGTATCGTGGGTCCGTAATCGCTATGGTCGCAGTAAGAAGGGGGATAACCATACTGATCTGGCTGCGGATCACACAACGGGTCCTTGTTCTCGCAGACGACTAAAACAGTGACATCACCGCACATCTCCAGTATGACGCATTCTCTACAAGTTCAACACTTTCTGCGGCTGACAGTTAAATTACGTACTGTAAATTAATTAATCAAGTTACGCACTATAAATCAAGTTACGCACTGTAAATTAAGTTACGTACTGTCAATTAAGTTAATTAAGTTACGCACTGTAAATAAGTTACGTACTGTAAATTAATTAATTAAGTTACGCACTGTAAATAAGTTACGTAATGTAAATTAAGTTAATTAAGTTACGCACTGTAAATTAAGTTACGTACTGTAGATTAAGTTAATTAAGTTACGTACTGTGAATTAAATTACGTACATTTCAAGACGCATCTAAGGACCTGTTTGTATGCAACTCCCCCCTAATTATGCTATTAGAGCTTAATGGAATGTGCAGGTCCGTTTATGCTGATGGACGAATATGAGCGATAAAAGAATAATCATCTTATATTATAAGGCGAAGTCTGTTTACGTTTTCCTTCTGTTTGTATGTTTGTATATTTGTTTGTCCGTTGTCTAAAGGCTCTGAAACGGAACGCTTTAGCGATTTACAAAATTTTACACAACATTATTACGCCACGTTATGTCAACTGACTATTTTCAGCTCGCAATTTTATTTAAACGCCGATATATGGACATTTTAAATTAGTTCCAGTGTTGTAAATTAAGTTAGTATGGCCAAGTTACGTACATGTAATTATGTAATCTTACGTCACGCGGCCTTAATTTTCAAATCAGGCGCTTTCATTAAAAGACGCGGGTCGCTCCGAAAAATTACCAGGTACAATCGCAATAACGGCCGAACTTCGTCTATTATAATTATTTAGCCCGGGGAACAAATATAGCCTACGTCTATAATAGAAAATAGGTTATAGAAAAACGACCGAGCTTAGTCTATTATAATTATTTAGCCCGGGGAACAAATAATAATCCTATATAAGGTAGAGATAACCCTGGGATTATGTAAGTAATAATAGTCCCAGGATAACCCGTGCAGTACACGGGCAAAGTAACTACTATCACCTCTAAATATCGTTTCCGTTCAGATATAGGCCTATGGACATGTTCTTAAATATTTCAAGCCCATCATCAAATATAGTAGTTAAGTAAGTAAGTAGCCTTTATTTGCAGCCGTTACATATTACGCCTGGCTGAAAACCCGGGCGAACGCCGGGTAAAAACTGCTAGAACAATAATAATAATAAGACAACTTATACGGCGCCGTAAACAACAGACACGCCGTTACAAGGTCGCCTCACAGTCAACGAACAGCAGATCTTAAGCCTAGATTTGAAGGGGTCACTTGAGTCAGACGCTCGTAGGGCAGAGGGAAGACCGTTCCAGCATCTGGGGCCGCTGAGAAAGCGCGATCGCCAAAGCGGGTTCTCATCCGTCTTACGCGAAGATCAGAGTCGCAACCTGGAGGCGGAGGAATGCGTTCCGATACTGTAATCACGCAAATTCTCTGGCGCGGCCAAATGAAATGACTTGAAGAAGCGCTATATAAGGCTCAAATGCACACACATACCACTGCAGTCCGATCCATACCATCCAGGCGCACAGGAACAGGAACAGGTGGCGCTGTTCACGGATCCGGAGTTGCGACAGACGGCGTTACATGCTGTAATTTATATGTTAAAACTCGATTCTTATCTTATAATGTGATTGCAATTGTAACTCCAAAAGTCTGTGACGCATATAAGTGAACAAGCACGACAGCTGCTCTGTACGGATAGCGCATTGGATAACATCTGGCGTAGAGAGCGAGAGGTACCGAAGTCGAGCCCCGTAGGAGAGATATGCTTTGTAGGCTGCTATTAGCGCAAGACATGTGCAGGCTGTCTGTTCTGTCAGTAGTTAAGATTTATGTCTTCTGTCATTTGCGTTCTTGTGAATTGTTTAGGGCTCTGCATAACTGTAAACCGCCGGTTGCGGTCAACCGGATTGTCTCAATAAAGGAAGCTCTATTATTATTAATTATTATTATTATTATTATTATTATTAACATTATTATTATTATTATTATTGTATTATTATTATTCTGATTGAACGGCAATTTCATTCTTCATAAAGCCAACAAACTTATGTATAAGATTATGATTAAAAAGTAATGTTTTCAATATTTAGAAGCCTTCGATAACTCAGGCAGAGTGTTGTTGCAATCTGTGGTGCCTATAAACAGATTTTGTCGAGCGCCAGATAACTCACACATGTCATTATTATTATTATTATTATTACACACACATTATCATTACACACATTATTATTATTATTATTATTATTATTATTATTATTATTAAAACATTAAATCATTATGATCAGAATGTTCATTAATTGACAAGTAATACTCAGAAAACTAGCAGGGTCACAGTGGTGCCTAACCACCACATGCCAATCTTGTTTAGAGTTCCTGGACTTATTAATAATTATTAATTACTGTATCTGCCTGCTTATTTAAATGTCTATTACTATAGACTTGCTAGTTCGTGTGTCTATTAAGAATTACCAGCAAAACTGATAATTTATCATCATCGTTATCGTCGTCGTCTTTATCACCATCTATGGCGTTTCTCTCTCTGGAAAGCTTCTGTTTCGACAACACTCTTCCAGTCCATCCTAAGCTCGTCTTCTACAAGCCGTCTCTATTCAGAAATGTCGTGTCCTCTGGCCGCGTGTGTGGTGAGGATGTCCAGCTGGTTTGTGTCAACTTCTTGGAAATCCGTAAGGCACTGATATGCCACTGTTTGCCGAACTGTTATAACTGGCTACTTCAAACGACGACGACAAATTGAAGGGCCTACTTACGAAATGTGAAAATCTTCGATCATATGGGTTCAAACGTTTGACACTGATTGAATCATTGAACATTCACTGTCATTCAGTATTAAAAGCATTCTGAGTGTTGGACCTGGTTTCTTCTGCAACGGATAATGCTATGATTTTTATTACGATTTCACTGGAAGCAATCATCGATTGATAATGGCGTTATAACGGTCAATATATTAGGTCAGTTTACACAGAATAAAAGATATATAGACCTATATGGTGAAATATACAGCGATATCCAGTTTTAATAGACTTTACATTATTATTATGTACTTGACGAGCATTCAACTTGCAACTTTCAACCCTCGTTTTATATAGATCTTCTGATTCTTATTCGTCCATCATTGCACAGAACAGTTGTGTATTGAATCCATCCAATGTAGTGATGATAACTCCATGGTAATGTCTGCTCTGAAAGTCTCGTTGACTTGGCCCCCAAAGGGCCCAACCCTGACCACTTTGGCGAATTGCCACGGGTAGTACAATTATACCGGCCTGCAGGGGGATCGATTAACTTTCCCGCCGGCGTAGACCATACGAGATCTACATTTGCTGTCCTTAACAGTTAATACAGCGTCTTCAAAGTAGTAAGTAAGTGAGTAAGTAAGTAGTTTATTCACCACAAAATAAAGCAAAATGACAATGCACAAATTTGACAAACCGAGTGGTGGGCTACCGGTGAAGTCACATAGGACTCATCTCGCCGGTCACCCCAATAATAATGCTGGCGTAATACACGTTTTAAAAGAGCAAGTACAAAATACTGGTACCATTTAACAAACCAGTTTCATGACAATTGTTAATAATCCATTTTTTCCAAAGTAGGTTATTAGATAATTATAAAATGTTTTAAATTTGAGACAGAACTGCTTGCTATTACTGTTGTGGAACCTAATCACAGCTGCTATTCGTTCCCTGCTCTTCTAAACCCTGCCTCTGCACGAGCATTATTCGTGGGACCCGTTTTGGAATGTTGGTTCCATGTGAGATGAGGCAAGGGGCTCTGTCCTTCTAAATGTGCACAACGAAAGGTATGCGGCCTGGATATGCTTGGTTGACGTGGGGTAGAATTAGAAAGACCTCAATGAAGAATACATTTAGGGATGACTGGAGACGAAGATTATTTTCACCTACTAGGCCTATCGCAGAGTCCATTGTTGCACCACCAGGATCCAGTGGAGCATTGGCTACACCCAGTTCCTTTCTTAAACGGCTTCTGTCCAATAACGTTACCACTGTCAAAACAACCACGTTACACGTTCTCATTACTATCTAAGACGGACACTAACTGGTTATTATCAAATATAATCTGGTTATGATCAAATATGGTAGCCTATATATGTTTATGATCAGAGGTGATGAGCAGTGTTTAATCTAGGCAGGCACCTCTGGGGAAATATATCCCGGGATTTAGTTCCCCGAGAGAAATATAACAAAATAATAATAGTTTTGAGTAGCTTTTGACATTATAATATTATATCAACTGCAATAATATATAATATAACTAGTATAATCTTCTGTTAATGTAATATCTGTACAATTATTATGCTTGTACAACTAAATGGCTTCTCTCCAGTGTTATCTTTCAAATTTCAAAAATCAAATTTCAAATTGGTTTGTTCCTTGAACATTTAGTAAAACTATATCATTACTACATGGCTTCCCGATTCGTTTCGGTAGTTGAATCCTTCTTGGTTCTGCTGCTGCTCCGATCATTTGATGCAAATGTCAAGATACACTCGTTACGAATATTATCTTGATATTGCACCGACAAGCAGCATAACTGAGCTGCTGAACTTGATGAATAAAGAGCCTTCTGATGTAGCAACCTCACGTGGTTGATCATCAGCAGAATAGGCAATACTGAAACTCAGTCCGACCAGGCCAGCCATAGGTAGACTTTTACAAACTTGTACATGGACTGTGTGCATACAGTACATCTAGTGTGGTTAAAAACGTCAAAACACACTCGACCAATTTGTTACAAAACACCAAAGTAATGTTAAGCCATCATACAAAGAGTACCGTAATCTTACTACATAAGTTATACTTGTTTCCTAAAAATTAGTAATATTTTGCCAGTCTTTTACGAGTGGAGAAATCTTCAGCAATTCTCCATCTCGGACGAGCTGAAAAACTTCAGCAATGTCATTTTCATTCCTTGACGAGATCAATATGATCAAAGATCGTGAGATTATGATGAAAAATGATCGGTTAATAATTAAGCCTAGAGGTGATTATGTTACGTTAAAAATGATCAATGAAGAAATATTTTAAGATCATGATCAAAGATAATCTTACGGTGGACCGTAGTTGCAAACGAGCAAAAATGCATTTGTCAGAGTCGAATTATGCAACGATTCACACTTCGTGTAAGCACAGCCAAGCTCTCGACTGGTTGCCCAGGCAACCTAGAAACCAGATGCAACACAAGTTACACAACATCAGGGCCAGACTTCCGACGACGTCATTTGAGCCTCTACATAAACTCTTCAGAAGCATGAAGGGGAAGCTAATATACTTTCTTACACAACGCTCTATGAACTATATGAACTCCGAAGTATAAAGGTGAGGGTTATATATCTTTACATTAAGGTAACGGTATCAATCGTCTAAACGTCTCTATGGAAATTGTTAGAAACGTGAACCTAAATTCGAAGGATCAATCGACTGAAGAGCAAACACGAGAAAGGAAACCATTTAAGCTCTCAACTTCCATGTGTCTATAGAGACAACAAGACTACCGCACTTGAGTATGTATGTATGTATGTATGTATGTATGTATGTATATATGTATGTATGTATGTATGTATGTATGTATGATGTATGTATGTATGTATGTATGTATGTATGTATGTATGTATTAGGGTGCCAATGAAAAACAAAGTTTGCAAATTTTTAGGTCTCACCCCTTAGTTTTGTTCCTTTAGCCATAAAGCTGAAATGCATAGAGTTTTGTAGCAATCACATAACATTTACTGGTGGCACAAGACCTGTAAAGTTTTCAAACTCTGCAATATGGTATTAAACAAGCCGCTATGTACACATGCATTGCTCCTCGTTGTTTCATTGTTTAATAAATGTTACTGGCTGCACAGTTTTTGAACGAGTAATTTTTAGGGGTTCTGGAAACTGCTGGTGATGGCTTTCAACCACCTGAAGCAGATATTGCTTCTGCTCCTCCTGCTTTCTAACAGCGGAATTGAATGTCTGTATTAGTGCGACGCCCCGTTCGCCTGTGTCGTTTACCACCTTCAGCTTTTTACCCTGCACTGGGATTAATGATATTTATTGGCTTTGTTGTTTTCATTTGTTTTCTTTACCACAGGATTTTTCACATCACTACCTTCACCTTCAGTTGTACTGCTCCCATTGCTGTCTGTATTGCTATCTGGAATTTCAACAGAGCTCTAACCTAGCGATACCTTACGCTCTTGTACTCTTTTCCTTTTGTGTTCGGTTAGCTGTTTTCTCTTACAACGTCGCTCTTCGACCTTCGCCAACTTCAAGTCATCTGGTCTCAGACTCCTATGTCTTCCTTTCTCCCTCTGTGCTAGTTAAAATTCCCGGTCTTCCTTTATTTTTATCGAATGCAAAGCATCTGCATGCGCGACATCAAAATAAGTCGTAGAGAACATATGTGAATTCATCTTCTTTGTGCTGCTGCGTTTCTTTTCTTCGGGAAGAAGCTTTCTTCAGACCTTGCCACTTGTGGTGTTGGTGCTTAATTTTGATGATTATATGGTATTGCTGTCGTGTCGGAATGCGTGATTTATCCCAAAACTGGCTGATCTCCTTGGAAGTGGCGGCAGCACTCTCCTGAACTGTTTTGTTCTGCACTGTATGCAGATCAGAAAACGACTTAACACTTCTTGTCGACTGGAAGGCAGTTTAGAACTGGCAATGGCCTCAGACAGACCTTCTATAAGCCATGCACGATGTATATTTTTTAATGTCTGCCAACTGGACTAAGTCATTACCAGACAAGAGACCTGTTACATATATAGTAATACAAACATAACAATAATATTTTCTGCATACAATGGAACCGAGTTTAGGCCTATAGTTTTGTCATAGATTGACAACTAGAAGAAGATGATAGCAGTCTCATAGTATCACTCACCTACAAATATTTGAAATAATGTAATCAATGCTTATAATAAAACAATCAAATTTGCATTGATTTTCTGTTAAACATTATTTAGTAACCAATAGTAAATAAGAACAAAAACACTAACAAGGGGATTCAAAAGTTATTCGGTTCACAGTACATTTTGGTCTTTTAATTTTAATTTTTCCTAAGGGATGTCATAGCATCGAGACTGAATATAAAACACAGATATGATAATAGGCTAGTATAGATATAAAGCACGAAAATAATCAAAACTCCTGAGTAATCCACATAGTTAACAAGTTTTCAATGACAGAGCAGAACAATATGCCAGAAATTCACTAGCATTAAGACACATTATCATTACATAGCCTTCAGGAGCATTGTGCCACCTCTAAATATTTAAATATTTGGTTAATTTTTTTCCTGAATAACTTCCATATATAAAGGAACATTTTTAGAGGGTGAGACCACAGAAAATAAAAACTTAATTTTTTCATGTACGTTTCATTGGCACCCTAGTATGTATGTATGTATGTACACTTGTATATAGCGCTCCTTCAAATTTCTACTCAGAGGCGCTCCCGACTACAGCGCGGACACTGAATCTGAGTTTCACGCCGAAGCGCATGAGTAATTGCGAGTGAAGGACATGCTCAGGGTCCCTACGCGGCGACTTGAGGTGGATTCGAACCCGCAACCCTCCGGCTGCAAGTCACCGAACATACCCCCTACACCACCGCGCCCCACAGTGCGTAGCCTGAGTATGTATGTATGTATGTATGTATGTATGTATGTATGTATTTATGTATGTATGTATGTATGTTTGTATGTACTCTTCTGCAAAAACGCGCTTTTTTCGATGCCAATGACTGTAAGAGAGATCTTTCGACCTCGCGATAACACTTCTGCATGAACAGTTCCGGTAGAGCGCATGAATAGGTGTGTAAACTGTGGATTGTTAGCGTTGTCAAATCAAGGTCAATGCCAGGGTCACGATAATTCGGTCTCAAGGCAAAGCATGTGTTCTCGGTGATTTCATTCTGGCACACTCATACGCGCCCTGGTTCGCTCACCTGCGTATAGTGGCCACATGGTTTTCGCTGACTGGCATCCCAGAGTGTCGTAGTTGAAGTATGGCTTCTCGTCGTACCATGCCTGGATTGCATCGGTGATGTTGATAGACACTACATAGACACCGCCTATGGCGTACAGATTCTGTCCAAGCTGTGTGTATTGCAGGGTACTCGGAGCCGGGGACGGTTGACCGTGCAAAAAAGTGCATTTGTTCGCCCAACCATCGGCCATAGTCGCAAGGTCGTCGTTCCAGGTCTACGCAACACAGGAGATGGTGCATCAACACCAAAAAGAAACAACAACAACAAGAAAAACAAGAGTCATAACAAAAGTAGTAACAGCTAGACTAACAGCAGCAGCTGCCAGAACAGCAACAACGACAGTGATTGCTGGTTGTCGAGTCATTCATTACCCGGCTTCGCCCTCGACATACATACATGTACATACATACATACACACATACATACATACATACATACATGCATACATACATACATACATACATACATACATACATACATACATACATACATACATACATACACATACATACATACATACATCCATACATACATACATACACACATACATACATACATGCATACATACTACGGGTTAAAATCAAATTTAAGCTGATTTGCATTTTGCCGTATTATATTCCTACTCGCTGCAACATGGAGGAATTTGGACGAAAGTTGGGGCACTTGTCCCTCCCGGCATTCACATCCAACTATAATTGGACTCGCATGACAGTTTCTAGTTTTTCTTTTTGTTCTCTCCTGTGCAATTATTTCTGTGGACGCGCATAATTGAACTGTATATTTTCGGCCGAACCAGTGGCGTAACGAAGGGTTTCAGCGCCCAGGGGCAAGGGTTATGATTGCGCCCCATTTTACATCTCTTGTTAACTTTTAATCATACATACAGTATCGTGTACCAGTGCATATTTTAACTGTTTAACTACTGGGTTAAAGTATTAAATATGTCCCAGCAGTTTTAGGATGTAGTTTTGCATTTTGCCGTATTAATATCTAATTACTCGCTGCATTACATGGAGACTTTGTCCCACTAGTCAGTTTGAGGAGGACGAAGATAGTTCGGGGCACTTGTCCCTCCCGGCATTCACATCCAACTATAATTGGACCTGGTGTGCGCATGCCAGTACTCTACGCCACCCACTGGTCCCAGTTTACGTTAAAATATGTTCTCTCCTGTGCTAATTTTGCGCCCCTCTGGTGCTACGCCGGGGGCATGCCCCTTCTTCCCCCCTTCATTACGCCACTGGGCCGAACAGTTTGACTCACCATTATCTCCATATCGGAAGCTCCCTCCAATCGTCGCACTCTGTTGTGATTGTCAAGGGCTTCCCGAATCTCTGTCGAGTTCAACGCCATCCTCCGAGATCGATGGACGGATCTGGAATCACGATGAAGGACGGACTCAGAATCTTCTACGCGGGTAACGGCGTTGGATCGGATGGACACAACTTTCCCGATCTCCTGAGTATTACAGTTTCCGCAGTCGAAAGCCAGAATCAACATCACTACCGTTAGCAACAAACCCGCTTGTTTGCTTTCCATCACGGCTCTGTATCAATTCCGGATGCTGCGAGATGTTTTGAGTTCAACTACACCTCTGCTTCGTTAGCAATAAAATCAACTATGCTGTGAAAAAACCTAGATACCAAGCGCCTTTATTTCGAATTGACATCAGTACGACTCCTGTTATCGCTCTCTCTCTCTCGTTTAGCCTAGCGTCCAATTGCTGCGACATGTTCCGAGTCCAACCACAGCTCCGATCCCTCAAAAACTCTGTACGGAAGTGTCCGCAAACTTAACAGGAAAACTCAACTATGCTGTTAGAAGCCTTAGACATGAGACTATTGTTGTTTTCTATTACAGACGCAGGCCATAGCCATGTTTTCGCATATAATATCTGAGCGCTCATGTCGCGCGGTTGAGTACGTCTTATACGTTACACAGACTTCTCAAAGACCAAACGGTTCATTCCCCCAGCTCAAACCCATAGGGCCTATGGGCAGGCCTACAAAGGCAGGCCTACAAAGGCAGGCACGTTGGGCATGTTCATGTTGTCAGCTATTTACTACAATGATGTATAATGGCTACAATTTATTTTACCTGATTGTGTGTATATTTATAGTTATCTATGCTAGTATGTTGGTAGCTGTAGTTATATGTTTTTCTTCCGGGTACAAATCTATATGTTTTTACATGTAGGTATATATATATGGTCATGCAGGCTAAAACGCATTCAGGTCATACCTGTACTTATGATGCTCTAAGAACGCCACTGTCTGTCTGCATGTCTGTCTGTCTGTCTGTCGGTGGGTCTGTCGGTCTTTCTGTCTGTCTGTCTTGCTGGCTGTATGTCTGGTTGTCTGTCTGTCTGTTTGTCTGTGCCGTCTTCTCTCTTTTCTTGAATAGGGATGGAAACATATGCTACAATTTCTCTTATTAAAGCTTTTCTGGCTTGTATCATCACCACTAATACCCCACCCAAAGAACGCCGGTGAGAGCTGACCCAAGGCTCGCCCAAGGCCAAGAGTCCTCACTCCCGGTTATCATATACTGCGTCTCTCCCGTTGTCGAACTTGCTCTCCCTCCTGCTTTATGTCTTACTTCCAACCCTCCCTTCTTGACACTTGAGAAGCCATAGAAGGCTACCCTCACTTGGTTTATTCTAAACCAAGTGAGGGTAGCGTTATCATAATGCGTGTCAATAAGTCAGTTAGTAATATAAAGCATTCGGCTCTCGACCCCCCAATTAATCAGCAATTGTTTCCATTAGAACAGTGCTACATGTAACTAAAGGAGCGTTAGTTGGGTAACGAATAAGGAATTAGGGTAATCGATTAAACCATTGTTGGCACACGATAAATTATTCGCCATGGTAAGGTCAGATGCCAAGGCTATTACTGCTGCTGCTGCTACTTCTGCTGCTCTGCTACTACTCTGCTACTGCTGCTGCTACTACTACTTACTACTGCTACTACTACTACTGCTACTGCTACTGCTACTGCTACTGCTACTGCTACTGCTACTACTACTACTACTACTACTACTACTACTACTACTACTACTACTACTACCACTACTACCACCACCACCACTGCTACCACTACCACTGCCACTACCACTACCACTACTACTACTACTACTACTACTACTACTACTAATACCACTACTAGTTGATACTATTACTGTCAGTATTATAATCGCTACTCACTACTACTATTAATAATATCAATATCACTTTTACTGTTATTACTGTTACTACTATTAATCGGAAGACAGACTTTCGTCAAACTGATAGGCACATTGTAGTTGGGTAAACGAATTAGGAATTAAGGCTCTAGTCAAATCATTACTGTTGCAGCACGATATGTCATTTAACATTCTCATAGTAGAATCTTGAAGGTACAATCCGAAGAAAAACATCGGCCTAACAATCACTTCGTCCAGGAGCATCCGACTGTGAAGGTGTGGTGGAGATGGCAGAGGTGGTAGTTATGCTAATTCAGAAATTCCCTCGTGGTTAGGTTAGTGACCGAGGTTGCCAGATTGCTAATTGAATATCCGGTTCACTTTGAAGCTCCTGCAATGCAGAACGAAAAGAACTGCACATTGTCATCCAAGTTTAGGTCTAATGTCTGCTTGGTCATTAGATAGTGGCGCTTCAGAATTGCATAGTAATAATAATTATTTATTTGTCATGAACCAAAACTTACGAAGAAGGCTATAGTGTAATGTAACATAAACCTCCGACATTTTTCCTAAACTTAAGGCGATTGCTGCCTAAAACAACTGTCTGCATCCCATTATTCGAGCGGCATCCGTATTATACCACTAGCCGGTGAAAAGTAAGCTGACAGATTTAATTATTAAACGGCATTTGAAAAAATAAGTCAAAACAATTTTAAAGACAAACTGGAGCGAACAAAACAACTTGACTATCAACTTATACAATTCGGTTATTTACTACAAAATAAGACTATTATTATTTCTTAATTCTATCTATAGAGAAGTGTTATGTCCTGTTAGTCACAGAACGAACTTGGACCATTGCCTGACAAGTTGGGACAACCCCTCTGACATGACGCAGCGCTCGTGAATAAGATGGTGCCCTGAGCTTAGCTTTTATGTAGCGCAGTGGAATTTCGAGATTACAATTATGATTATGAGTGAAAATTCAACAGAGTAAAGGGGTCAAGGTATATGGTGTTCACTAACGTTGACATATGTTGCACATCGCTGGGCAGTTTTCCTGAACCATGTCTCCATGTACCTTATGACTGCACCACGATTGGGGCCAACCACCACCTCCACGTGGAGGATTACACTTCGGGCTGTGGTCCTCGCAAACAACTGAAACGAAGGAATTTATACTTAAATATAAGACATCGTTAATTAAATAGTTTTCTATTTCGGGCATTCTCAATTCTCTGAAGGAAAATTTGTTCACAGCTATGAACATTATCATGTGCAATTTATTGTGAATCCAGAAATTTATCTGCACAGTGAAAGACTAGCTCGCACTGGTGCTATTTGAATTACTATTGCTATATCTATCTCTCTAATTCTCTATTACTACTATTATTACTATTACTATAACTATTACTATTCTATAATTACTATAGTCTAGTACTATAACTATTACTCTTAGGCCTACTATTATTATTACTACTATACTACTGTTAGGCTACTATTACTATCACTATTACTGTTACTATCACTGTTAATATTACAATCACAAGTAATATCAATATTTCTACTATTAGTACTGTTGTTGTTGTCGTCATCATCATTATTAGATCTCATTTAATACGATCGCCAGTGAAGGACTTGTTCAAGACCTCTACAGAGTAACTTTCTTAGAGGGGATTCGAACCTGAGCTCTCCGCTTTACGACCGACCGGTCTAACCAATCAGCTACTATGCCCTTGAGCTGACAGTGACCGAATCCCAAGGTCATGGACACTACACCAGTGCATCACGCGAATTGAAATTTTCTAGTAAGCAGAAGATGGACACGAATATGAATATGTTGCAGACTTACTGGAACAGTCGGGTCCGTACCAACCAGGTGGGCATGAACATGAACATGTCTTCCTATTCGCAGTCCCGCCATTGAGACAAATGGCTGAGCATCCTGAAATTCAAATGATTTACTTCTAACAAGATTCATAACTTAGGAGACAATGCAGTAATAGACATGGTTTGAATCAAACACAAATCATTCTTAGCAGTATAGCTGTATGCTCTAATGTGGCTCCAACGATACAGCGTGTCTAGTAGTGAAGGAAGTCTGTGTGGGCTATATCCAGACAACACGAGCGTCTCTGATTGGTGTGCACTGCGAGAGGCGCTATATAAATTGATAGATACAATACAATACAATACAATACAATACAATACAATACAATACAATACAATACAATACTGAAACCACGACTACTACAGTGGTGACCAATGCATAAGACTGCAGACCTCGTAGGCCCTATTAACACACTGCATCGCTAACATTGTCTGTGCTCTAGTTCAGCAACATGTCCCTTATGCATGGAGCAGATCCTCTGTTGCTCCCCTCAGACGGTTGCCTTAGTTTTTTCTCAAATTATTCGCGAGATTGCGTTTGCTCAGTATGTCGCCTTTTCTCAAAGCACGAACGAGACCACGGTCTTTGCTTCTGCGGCTTAAATAGCTGCATTTAGCCTAAGTACGTGTCTGGGGATGATTTATTTACCGCCTCCTTTAAAGATGCTGTAAATAGATGCCTGCCTATATAAGTTTATGCTCATAATTATATTATGAAACTTATATTAGTTAATTAATAGTTAAGCTATACATAAGTTCGTGATTTTATTTACTGCTGGCCACGTTATGTCATTTATTACAAACTGTTGTCAGATGGCCCTGGTTAGCGGACCTCCGGCCCCTTCTGGGTCTCCTGTGTGACCTTATTTAAGTTGAGCCACCTCAGTGTAAATTGTTGTGTGTAATCCTGGGTTGCAAAATAAACGAATACGAAAAAAAATAATCGAAATGGTTTCTTTACGGCATTTAGGTCCAGCTTGAACGCAGCTTCCTGAAAGATAAAAAAGAGACAAGATTTACCGAACTGCAGACCTTTTCTATATCCAAGGAAGAGGAAGAGGAACACGAAGAACAAGAACAAGAACAGCTGGTTGCTAATGTTGCCAGAGGAAACATTGGAGTATAAATTTAGAAACATCTTTCTCTGCTTTAGCGGGATGTGAACTAATAACCTCTGGCGTGTAGACAGTCTAGCTAATCACGGGCCTGTCGCTGTCAGAGGAAGCACTTCGATTAGCTTTAACGCTATATACAGCGTGTCTTATAGTGAAGGAAGTCAGTGCGGCATACGTCCAGACAACATTGAAGCTAAGTGGAAACAACAGAGAACAACTTACCATCGCAGAGTCCCTGGTTGCACCACAAGAAACCACTTTCACATTTCGTACACGGAGTTCCACTCTGGTAAGGCTTCTTTTGGTTATAGTTACCGCTAGCAAGACATACAACCACATGATACCAGTAAATATACTAACATAGTGCTAATGTAACTAGACATCATTATTGAAGCGCCTTCTGACACCACGCGAAGGCGCTACCGCCAGCCTAAATAATACCATAGTGGGGGGGGGCTCAGTTGTTAGCGACATTAGTTAGAACGAACGTCCCATGCGCCGTCTCTGCGCGAGGACTTCGGTTCGCCTTCCGATGGTGGCTTATTTGAGATATTTGAATCTTGGGCTAGCACGGTCCGTACACGGGGACCTTAAACGGCGTAGTCCCATTCAAACGGACAGCGTTAGTGAAGGGTCTCACCCGATCAATTCTTTGAAGAATGAACAGGGTCGAGGGCATGCAGAAAAGCGTGCACATTAATTAGTTTGCATTCACCTACAGATAAAATATCACTGCTACTACATCGTCAAGCAATCGGTTGTTGTCTATTGCTTGTTGGCAACTATCTTGGCTGCCACGCTGTTGACGTCAATACCTAAGCTACTAAGTGTCGTTAACACTATTATAGCGATTAAGCGCAGTTGAGCTTTAATAAAGGAGCGGTGGCAAGCGTTTAAAAGGTGTGTAGCCTATGCAGGTAAATTCCATACACGGCAGTGTCATTATAGTTCAGAAAATAAGTTTTTATAATAGTTCAGTATCGATCATTTCAATTTAGTTTAATTTCTGATAATCATTTTAGTTTAGTTTTAATTCATAAACCTGTCTAGTTCTCGTTTTCGTTTTCGTGTACGTTGCCTGATTTTTTCGTTTTCGTTTTAGTTTCGTTCACAAAAATTACACTGCACGGGGACGTCATAGAATCATAGATGGTGTGGCACCCATGAAAACGGACCGCAGTAGTGAGGAATCCGTCCTCACGATGAATTCGTTGAAAATAAGCAGGCTTGAGGCTGTAGGCCTACATGAGGTCTCTATTGTGAACGTGTAAATTAACATTGAGTTTAAGTAAGTAAGTAAGTAAGTAATCCGTACCAGAGCGAAACTTTACAAACAATAGTGCCTGCAAAACTGGTAAGAAAGCATAGCCTAATGACGGTAAAATAAAATGATGTATTGTGACACAAGAGCTTGAGAACAAAATACTAATTATCATATTGCAAACAATGACAGTGGACAGAGATGATCTAAGATGATCAAATATTGATCGGATCGATCAGAGGATCAGAAAGGATCGTGCTGTTTAAGCTGACAGCGATCATCTTGCACTGTGATCATTGAACGTTTCTCACCCAGGTCCGTAGTTGCAGACGAGGTACAAGGCATTCGTCATGGCTAGAGGAGGCAGCTTCCCACAGCGAGCATATGCACAACCAACCTCTCGACTATTCGACCACACAACCTACCAGAAACCATACACAAGATGGACTTAGAGACGCTCTTAGACAAAACTAGGCAGGACTGGTGATTGAGCATTCTAGATTAACTTCCAGTAGTAACAGTATTAGTAATAGTAGGCCTAGTAGTAATAGTAGTAGTAGCAGTAGTGGTAATAGTGGCAGTAATAGTTGTAGTGATGGTTATAGTAGTAGAAATATTAATAATAATAAAAAGGTGGTAGTAATGTTAATTCAATGTGTCCTGATCCACCCAAATTCTCTCATTTTTCAGAATATATGAAAGATACGCTGCACTGGCTTCCCATCGATGAAAAAATCAAAGTCAAAATCCTACATGCATACATACAAACATACATACATACATACATACATACATACATACATACATACATAAAGGCATGCATACATACATACATACATACATACATACATACATACATGCATACATACATGCATACATACATACATACATACATACATACATACATACATACATACATACATACATGCATGCATGCATGCATGCATGCATACATACATACATACATACATACATACATACATACATACATACATACATACATACATACATACATACATACATACATACATACATACATACATACATACATATATAGTGTCGTTCTACTATTATCAGTGTACCATGTAAGTCTAGTAAGTAAGTCTACTGTAACACTCTTTATTGTCTAAACACCAATTATACACTATGTAAGCTACACAGAGCTCGTGACTCCACCACACGCACCGACTGGTGATAATTGCCGGAACTGTCCTTAAATACTCCCACGATGACGACGATGGCAGCCTAGCCCGGCCAGCCGCACATGCATGCACCAGCTCCTCCCACGATGACACTACATGGTCAGTCACAATAAAAAACCCGAGCCGCGGGTTTTCGTGCAACCCAGGTGCGTGTGGAGAACCAACAAATAATCAAGCGCGATAACAGTAAAACAATGAAAGTTCAAATCAACTAGTAAGCAACAATCAAACCGCAATAACATCGTACGTCTCAACCAGCATAATCCATAATGTTGATAAACACAAGAAAGCTAACATGACATCAGTAAATAATGTACTCAAACGCGAAACTAAACGATAACAATAAAGTTCGGTTAGCAATCACAACCAAAACTAAAGAAATAATGTAACCATTATTGTAAAGCGAGTGGAACATTGAACTCCGAACTAGAAATGTAAAGTTTAACAGAATAACGCTTTGTCGGTCCAATAATGTTCTCCAGTCGTCTAGCTGCACCGCAAGTAATGGGTAGCGACTGCGGCAACAAAATACGAATTTGTGACGGTTTATGTAAAACTGTAATGTGCCACTGAAACCGTAATTTACGTCCCAAACAACGACGCGAGAGACTAATGTGAGAAATTGCATTTACAGCGACGATGTCATAATCATTCAAAGCATATCGCAGCTCGTACCAGGGAATCACAACCGTGTCTTCTGTGTTTAATATGTGCATAGTTAAACGAACCGGCTTAGCAGTCGACGATTTCCCACAGTAGCAAAATTTCCGAACAATCCCACTTAAAAATATGAACAAAAGAAACATGATCACCGTAATCTGGAACCAAGGGAACTCTGCATAACCCAATGAAACCGTGGAACTGGATGTGGTAACAGTTGGTGACCGTGAAAAAATCCAAACCGGTGGAATAGAATTAGCTTGTACGACCTGTGGTAGCGCCAATACAATAGCCGACAATCGATGCACCCTAATCACCAAATAAATAGTTACTATAGTAAGCAGAGTAATCAGAACGGATCCAACAGGTATAATAAAAGATTGTGAAGTAGAGTACCATGGAGAATCCGTATTACCTAACATGTCAAGTTGATCTCGAAATATGTCTTCCTTTGACTTAAATATAACCTGCCCGTCCTTGACAGACTGCATAGCTCTTGCAAATTCTTCAGTCAACTGTTCATCAGCCGCCGTGGATGCATTTGAATGAGTTAAAAAAATAGGTAACTGTAGTGTAACTTGTTCAGCCACTGTAGCATCAGCCTTCAATGTAGCCCAGTCCGATCGACCAAAGAACTGTTGAATGACAGCCAAGTTAAACTGGTGCACCACTGTATGCGTCGAATGTCCTCCTTATGCACGAGAGTGGCCTCCAACCTTCCTGCAACTAGTGACTCAACAGATAACAACAGACTATGCAAATTAGCTTCCAAACACGTGAAATTATACAGTGTCTCAGCCATGTAAAAAGCCATCTGCAATGACGTCTGAAAATCCAATCTCATGGCTCTGCCTATGTCCAACAAAATTTTATCATGACCAGTAACCTGTGACCGAATAGCATCCAACCGTTGGTTGGTAATACTAGTTGCACTAGCTAAAGTAGTAACGTCTGCCTCAAACTGACCAAGTGTGCGTTTCTGATTTTCAAGGACCGTCTTAATACGATCCTGCATCGCTTGAATATCCGAATCCCTTGCAACTCCAAACAAAGAATGAGCCACATCACCAATGAAATTGACAAATCCCCGTTTATGAATACGTGGTTTGCGACGCTTACCTCGCTCACCTTTAAGTGTATTTCGGACACGGTCGACCAGATTATTAATTTTAACTTCTGCTCTCCTATGTAAATTGTGTATTGCTGTAAACATACTAAGGTAATCAGAACAACTGCTTGGCGTTGAAGTATTTCCAAACATACAAAGAGGTTCATCAACCACTGGTGGCAGCGATTTGACCCTGGGCAATGCAATATCAAAGGTGTGAACCCAAACATCTGTACTGACCTCCAACACACCCAATGAGTGCAAATACACACCATAAGCTCCTCGATTGAGAACGACTCCAGGCGTCGCATAAATCAGATTAACGTTCATGACCGCGAGCAGAGCCATGATAATCAATTCCCAGGGAATCCATCCTCCACAATTTCCACATGTTGGCTTGGAAGTTGTGCGCCAGGAGTTCAGTGGCTGCGAACGGTAAGGCGGTCGTGGTCGCCACGACGGTGAATCATGTGGTCGATTATTCTCCGAGTGTCCTGGATAAGACTGCGCCGATGGTGGATAGCCTCGTGAAGTCGATGTCGCGTAGGGCTCGAGACGTGGCTCCAACACTGGCTTAGGTGACTGATCAACGAACGTGACATGATGGGGTGAAGGCGTCCTGCGTCTCGTAGAATTAATCGCTGCGACACTCGTAATCTGTAGTTGCTTTAGCTCCTCGCGGATAGCGGCGAGCTCGGACACAGTGTGACGAATATGGTGATCAGTGTCTGATTGGTCTTCCTGCGACAATTCCGTCAATCGTCCCCATTTCCGTAGCCCCTCTATTGTAGTTAAATCATGCTGCAGAACATGCTGTCTAATGTTCGAACGTAGACCGTTCAATGCCACGAGGAACGTCTGGCCAGCGTCGACATCAAGTTTTTGAGCCGCTTGCTGGACACTTGTTAAGAAATCATCAACAGACTGGTGCGGTAATTGTTTGAGACTCCACAAGTCAGCAGCGCGTTTCCAGGCATCCGTCGCTTTAGGTCCGTAACGCAGGGTCAGAGCGTCCCGCAAGGCAATAAAACTCTGACGTGTTGCCTCCGACTGCGTGTTAAACCACACAGCTGCTCCATTCTTAAGCAGAAGCGGTAATGCTGCTAATTTCTGCGCCCCCGACATGCGCCGAAACGTTGACCATAGTTCGAAATTCTTCAAAAACTCAAGAATGTCTTCCTGCTGATTACCCGTAAACGGTGAGGGAACCAATGTATTCCCAGCCATTTCAGAGTCAGATGATATTGAGTCAGCGTCAGAACCGTCGTCAGAATCGATAACAGCGTTGCTTGATTGCGGCGACAAAACGAATGCCGGAGACGTAGATAGAAAAGCGTCTGCAGGCGGTGTGAGAACCTGTGGCGCAGACGTGGAGGGAAAAGCGTCAGCAGGCGGTGTGGGAACCGGTGGCGAAGACGTAGTGGGCAAAGCGTCTGCAGGCGGAGCGAGGACAGCAAATGGAGAATCAGTGGGAAGATTCAAAGAAGATGGTAGCAACCCAGAGAAGCCGGATCCCGTTGGAGTGGAAATTAGTGTCTTACCGGAACGAAGTAAGTAACGGCCTGTTGTTTGATTGTCCGGCCCACTCATCTATGTGATGTTCTAGGAGTACGGTGCGTGTGACGAGTGTCTGTAGTCAGATGATCCAAAAACGTTGTCTCGAGAGGTACGGAAGCGACCTTTTCTTTTGAGTTCTCCACCACTTATAGTGTCGTTCTACTATTATCAGTGTACCATGTAAGTCTAGTAAGTAAGTCTACTGTAACACTCTTTATTGTCTAAACACCAATTATACACTATGTAAGCTACACAGAGCTCGTGACTCCACCACACGCACCGACTGATGATAATTGCCGGAACTGTCCTTAAATACTCCCACGATGACGACGATGGCAGCCTAGCCCGGCCAGCCGCACATGCATGCACCAGCTCCTCCCACGATGACACTACACATACATACATACATACATACATACATACATACACACACTGAAACGTCCTCTCTATGTTATATCATCTATGTAGAAGGCATCAATCCACCTTGATTCATTCATACCTGAGTGTAGTGTCCGCACATCTTCCCCGCCTGGCACCCTCTGGTGTCGTAATCGTAGAAGGATTTCTCCTCATACCAGTTGTGGATGGCGGATGTCAGAGTGACGGATGAGAATCCAGAGACGGCGTATAGGTTCTGTCCCACCCAATTGTAGGGTACGGTACCAGGATCACGCGGGGGCTGGCCGTGCTTCCAGAGACATTTCTCAGCCCAGTCTTCGGCCATACTTGCAAGTATATTGTTCCAACTCTGTTGATTAAAAATCCAACTGTATACAAGTGGATGAAACGGAGAAATCTTCCAGTTTGAAGATTGACCAATTAAACTGGGTTTTATAAATCACTCAAGTCTTTTTTCTTTTGCTGTTGCTGGGCGGGAGCGCTCCTGAGTAGATTTCTTGAAGGGGCGCTATATAAATCTCCAGAATGAATGAATAAATGAGAGGGTTACTTAGAGAATGTCAGATGAGAAAACCATTGCATGAATGTATGTGTTTATCGACTGATATATCATATATGTATTTATTTAATTATCGATCAACATTATTTAGTGATTTGTCAGTATTTATCTCTCTCGTTTCTCTCATATTTCGACCTTTATGACGAATTAGCTGCGCTGGTTCCCTATCGATGCTCGAATCCAGTTTAAGATACTCCTCTTAGTCTCCAGAGCTCACCATGATGTAGCTCTAAAGTACGTATGTGATCTCCGTAAACCGACCTGTGCTCTGTCTGTCTGTCTGTCTCTGTGTCTGTCTGTCTGTCTGTCTGTCTGTCTGTCTGTCTGTCTGTCTCTCTCTGTCTCTGTCTCTCTCTGTCTCTGTTTCTCTCTCTGTCTCTCTCTCTCTGTGTCTCTCTGTCTCTCTGTCTCTGTCTCTCTCTCTCTCTCTCTCTCTCTCTCTCTCTCTCTCTCTCTCTCTCTCTCTCTCTCTCTCTCTCTCTCTCTCTCTCTCTCTCTCTCTCTCTCTCTCTCTCTCTCTCTCTCTCTCTCTCTCTCTCTCTCTCCTTCTCTCCGGCCCTTCGCTCTAAGGATCGTATTGAGCTCTATGTCGCCAGAAGTGCCATCGCCTTCCTTGAATAAGCTGGTGCCCTGCACCTAGCTTTATAGTTGCGCTTTAGAAGTTTAGAGCTTGCGATGACGATTAAAAAAGCAACTTACCAAGATTTCCATGTCAGCCGCTTTTTCCCATCGTCTCCGTGTGTTGTGAGCGTCGAGGACTTCCCGAATTTGCGATGCGTTCATCGCCGACTCTCGATCTTCTAGGAGATATCTCCAATCAAGATCGAGGACAGACTCCGACTGTTCTACGTGTGTGAGGGCGTTGGAGCGAAAGGACCTCTTCCTGATCTGCCCGGATTTGCAGTATCCGTAGTCGAAATCCAGACCCATCATCGCAACCACCACCACCACTACCGCCAGCAAGAAATCCATGTCCGTATGATCCAGTTAGGTTTCAGTACAAGGCTGCCACTCCCTAAAACAAGACCAACATGGGAAGTGACTTACTTCAGGAAGAGCAACTTCACCGACAAGCTCTGTAGTGTGTGGAACACGATAGTCCATTGGTGAGAGCGCTCTCTTTAGACACCTGTATGCACCTATTGTTTAACGACATTGTGTCATAAGAGAGATGATTAGCGTCGCCCTCCTCCTTTATCCCAGGCTTGGAACTGGCATTACCAGAGTACGGAAAGAGCCGGAGACTTACCGGCGAAACGTTGTCAACCGGTGACATATTATACACTGTAGGCATGGAACTCGGTAGCCTTCTGCTCAGAGTGCTTGTCTTATAACGCAAAGAGCAACCTATTATGGGTTCGAACCTCTATCTCTGAGATGGATTGGGTTGGGATCTTGAGCAAGTCCTTCATTCATGACAATTGCTGATTACCATCTGTTGTGAGCTAATGGTATTTAATAAACGCGTATTATTATTATTATTAGTAGTAGTAGTAGTAGTAGTAGTAGTAGCCTATAGTATTGTTTTTATTTTATTTTTTTCATTATTATTACTGTTGTTGTTGTTTATTACTATTGTTGTTGTTGTTGTTGCTATTATTATTATTATTATTATTATTATTATTATTATTATTATTATTATTATTATTATTATTATTATTATTATTATTATTATTATTATTATTATTATTATTATTATTATTAGGCCTATTATTATTATTATTATTATTATTATTATTATTATTATTATTATTATTATTATTATTATTATTATTATTATTATTATGACAAATTTATTATTATTCTTATTATTATCATCATCATCGTCGCCGTCGTCGTTGTTGTTGTTAATAGTGATGATGATGATGACGATGATGATGATGACGATGATGATGATGATAATTATAATGGTAATAATAATGCGGTGGTACCTTGGTAGTTAAAATCTTGTCTCAACGCCGCAAAGCGTATAGATTTCGCAGAACAACAACTGTACAGGGCACAAGATACAACGACATTAAATGTTCGCATAAAAATGCCATACATACATATATTATATATACATACATATATATATATATATATTAAAATAATATCATTATATACATATATATATATATATATATTCTTGTTCTTCATCCCTCCATAGATTCATACACCACGCGTCCGTCCGTCCGTCTGTCCTTTTGCCTCGATCACTAATTTCCGTGGGCGTATATGCTTTTGACGTCAGGCGCCAAACCGTTATCTGTATCAATCCGTTCTTAGAAAGAATCTTTCGTTTGCGAGACGAGCTGTCATCATAAGTAATTTACTGCCAGCTGCTTAATGATAATAAATCAGTCGAAAGGCTGAATGAGAAGCTCGACTTCAGAAAGAATACACAACTACACATACTAAGCCAGAAGTAAGTAAGCTTAATCCAGAATTGAAGAAGAGCTGGCTTTATAATTGTAATTGTATAATTACGACAACTTCAATATATAGCATCGTCATCTGTCAGCGCAAGTGGAACTGGCTAAAAAAAAAGACAATAGGTATATTTTAACTGTTTTTTTAACTTGAATGCTTTTGGCATCCTGAATAGGTGCAGGAAGATTGCTCCAGACTTGCGGGTCAGCGTTAATCCAACATCCTCCCACAATCCATGCCCCTCATGCATAGATTTTAAGAAATTCTTGACATTCCGAACATGATTAAGAAGAATGTCGTTGCACAAGTGTTTTGATACGTCGCTTCTTATCTACTTGCAATAAATAAATCAAAGGTATAATAGATGATAGCGATAGCCAATAAGTCGCCACTTGAGTAAACAATGGAGAGCCTTTAGTAGAGACACTCTGTCGCCTTATTCAAAGTAAATGGAAATTTTCAGAAATCCGGTCGGGCCAGCGCTCGTGAATAAGCTGGTGCCCTGCGCTTGGCTTTCGAGTGGCGCTTTAGAAGTTTGGAGATTACGATTACGATTACGATTACGATTACGATTACTGTAATGTAAATCTCTGAAATTTCTAATCGCCACTTCAGCTCTCACCGGTGCTATATCATATATTTGGGGGGGTCCGGTGGCGCGTTGGAAAACATCTGGCGAAGAGAGCGAGAGGTACCGAGTTCGAGCCCCGTAGGGCGGATTTGCTTTGTAGGCTGCTATTAGCGCCGTGTATTACAGGCTGTCTGTTCTGTTAGTAGTTAACTAGTTAACATTGTTTCAATTGCATAACATGTAAATGTACAGCGCAGTGCGTTTGTCAGGCGCTTGATTAAAGAAAAGATTATTATTATTATTATTATTATTAAATGAAGTCCGCTATTACCAGGTCGTTTTGTCCGTTCCGGTGCCAGGTCAGAATTCGGAGAGGTCAAGCCGAGGAGACAGCATCATGCCACGGTGACAATCGTTGGTGATGATGTTCGTGTGATAAGTAAGTAAGTAAATAAGTATATTCTTTATTGAGAAGCACTAGCAAACGCACAGCACTCTACAGTCTACATGGCAAGATTAATACATTCAAACACATAAACACAAATTTATATATGCAACCAATGAATTGAACGAGAAGCTCTATCATCAGGGGAACATAGAGGAAGAAAAGCTAGGGCTAGTCATAGGGGGAAATGAAGGGTTTAAATAGCCAGATCTAGGGAAAACATAGTTTGAAGTTTTTGAGGATGGATAGCATAGCTTGAAGAGTTCGGCTTTCAGTCGTACATGGAAAGCCGCAGAGAAGGCAAGCGGAAGAGAGGGGAATTACACGTTGTAACAGGCGAGATAGGAGGATGAGCGAACTGGCGGGATCTTTTGGGAGTCCGTTCCAAAGACCTGGTGCAGTATGGATTTCGGAGCGGTTGCAGAATGTCATAGATGAGGAGACTGAGATAAAGATATGATGATGAGCGAGTAGACCTGGGCGGTTAGATGGTGAACAGCTGACAAATGTAAGAGGGTTGAGAGGTTTGAAGGGCGTTGTAGATAGGAGACACAATTTTGTAGTAGATGCTCTGAGGAACGTTTAGCCAATGAAGTGCTTTGAGAACAGAGGTTGGCAGTCGTGTGGTGTTGTTTGGGAGTTGTGGTAACTGCGCTTGCGAGAGCGCTGTTAAGTTTGTAGGCGTTCTATTTGAGAAGAGTTGATGTTGTGAAAAAGGCATTACAGAAGTCGAGTTTGGAATGAACAATTATTGAGGTGACTATTGTGCAGGCGTCCTTGTAGCCGTATTGGGCACAGTCGACAATGGTTACGAATGTGCATATAGCACAGTAGTCAACCGAGAGGTCAGGGTTTCAAATCCATGCTAGGTCAGAAATTTGTTTCCCAATTTTTGCTCCATTAACAGGGCAAAAATTCGTTTAGAGATTTCTGTTCCACCTGCTCCCCCTAACCAACTGAGCTATAATAACTACTCTGACCGTAACCTGTCGGTGGGAAGATCGTAGGGTGAGGGAAGGACTGGCCACCCGCCCTCATATGCCAAGACAAAGAAAATGAAGTCGCTAAGACTTCATACCCATGGCTGCCTCTCAGGCCGCTCTTCTTCTTTTTTTATATAACGCTCACTGTCGATTTAGCAGTTTACAGTTGAGTACGCTAGATGGCACCATTGAAACGGATATTATTCGTTATCTTTCTCTCCAAGCCGGGATTTGAACCTGTATTTCTTGCTTTATAGTCCAACACGCTTAGCACTCAGATTAACGTGTTGGACTGTCGCGCGCTGGTACTTGCTTCTGCGGTTCTCTATCTCTGGTTATATCTTTGTCTCTTTATCTCTAGCTCTGTTTGCATGTGTCTCTGTAGAACTACCTGCTTGTCACCGTATCTACTTGTCTGTCTGTGTGTCTTTTCTATCTGTATCTGTTTGTCTGTGTGTCTGTTTGTTTCTGTGTCTGTTTGTCTCTGTGTCTGTTTGTCTCTAACTTCGTCTCTATCGTTATCTGTCGGTACCTCTCCTTCTGACAGTATCTTTATCTCTGCCTGTCTCTTGATGTGGGTGGTCCGTCGTAAATTTAACTCCAGTAAAGTGGTCCACGGAGTGTACAACTATAAACAAGATCATTGCTCTAGCAAAACAATCCGCTACCGATCTTTTGGACACCTTTAAAACGTTTCTAGTCGACGCTATATATTTGCCCATTGTTCGTTAAAAACCACAAGTTAACGAGCAATCAAGAAATATATAGCGTCGACTAGAAACGTTTTAAAGGTGTCCAAAAGTTCGGTAGCGGATTGTTTTATTAGAGCAATGACTTTATAGTTTTACCCTCCGGGAACCACTTTAGCCTACTGAAGTTAAATTTACGGCGGACCACCCAGATCAAGAGACAGGCAGAGATAAAAATTATGTCCATTGCTCGTTAAACTGTGGATGTCCGCCACTGATCGTTTTCTGTCAGTGCCAGTCCCAAGCCTGGATGAAGGAGGAGGGCGACGCTAATGGTCTTTGTTACCACACAGTGGTCGTTAAACAGTAAACACACACATAAACTGCGGATCTATTGATTGTTTTTTACGTAACAGAAATTCCAAACATTGAAATTCAAGGTATTGAAATTAATACTTTAAATGGCCATTTACAGATTTTTAATTCCTATATCACACCTTCATATAAATTTACAAAACAGATATTCAAGAAAGTTTTTCGCATAAAAGATCAATTCTTGTTGGAGATTTTAATGCTCATAATAAACTATGGGATTGTTCTGAAACAAATATTAGAGGTAAAATTAGAGACGAAATATTAATTGACAATAATTTAGTAGTACTTAATACAGGTCAAGCTACCCATATTACATAAAATCAATCAAATTCCAATTCCGTTATAGGTTTAAGCATAAGTTCACAAGATGTAGCTCTTAATGCTAGGCATAATGTCACTAACAGCACTATGGGCTCTGATCATTATGCTACTATTACTACTGTCAATGAAGAAATCATAATAGAATATAGCTTAAGCATGAATCTCTGGAAATCTGCATACAATTGACCATTTGTATAGCGCCGTTCAAGAGCAAAACAAATAAGCTAGCATATCTGTTGCTAAATGTCATTACGAACTAGAATAATGTCGATTTATCTGCTTATCCTGTCACTGGTTCTAGCACGATCCGTACTTAACTCAGGGTAGAACCCATTCAAACGAACTGCAGCCGTGAACCCGGCAAAATTCATTGAAAACTAAGCAGGGTCAAGGTCATAAGGTCACTGTAGAAAAACGTGTATGACCCACATTTACTTTAATCTATAGGCCTACACAAAATTTAATGTCAGTGTTAGTTACTATATGAATAATTATACAGCAATTCTACTTGAAGTCGGCGACTATCGCAGCTGCCATTGCTGTTCACGTCGAAATTTAATTAGCCAAACTATGCTGTGATCAACACAAGGGATATACCGATTAAACGAGTGACGACAATGAAAGATACAATTCAATGATTACAAGAAACTTACAGCAATGACACCATCAAATGGTTAAACAGAGCTTTACAATTTCACTATATTCGATATTTTTGTAACAAAGGGTTCATCTTATTCTGTCTATGATTTCACTGACAAAAGTGCAAATTAAACATAAATGCGATCCATATACAAAATTTACTAAGTCTTTTAAACGCATGTATCTAACATATGCATGTAATAAAAGTTCATTCAATAACATAGCATACATGTATTATAATAATTGTTTAAAGTATAGTTTCAATACATTAAAATTATAATCACAGATCTCTTATTATAACACATTACTGAATATTATGCAACATAGCTATTGTAATACAGTAACCAAACCAAATCATATCTTATATTGAAGGATAACTAACACCCGATAATTTTCTCACATCAGTTCTTGTTATTTTGACATAACATATTCAATAATCAACAGTTGATAAGCAGTAGGAATATTTCAATAATCTGCATTGCAACACAGTACGGCTGCTATATGTATTAAAAACAAAGTTGAATAATAATAATATGGTAACCAGCATTGCAACCAAAATTGCAACACAGTACATACATGTAATTGCATAATAACAATGTATTAGTAAAAGAGTAATTAAATATTTACATGTTGCTTCTAAAAAAAAAAAAATATACCGATTAAACGAGTTGAGAATTAATATAAAAGCAATGGGAAGCTTTTAAAAGGTGTGCACCGTGCATAAATGCGGTCCGCGCATTGCGACCAAAACGCGTGGACCCATTCAAACGGGCAGCTGTAGTGAAGGATCTCACCCGATAATTAATTGAAAAATAAGCAGGGTCGAGGACGTACGGCTGCTATATATAAAAACGTGTACGTTTACGGTTGCTACATGGCTTCCCAATGGATTATATGAGTTTCATTGCGATTTCACTCTAACCTACTACCATAGGCTGATGTCTTAGACATCGTGATAACAGGAGCCACTAATAATAATAATAATAATAATAATAATAATAATAATAATAATAATAATAACCCACCTTTTCGTGCCAGTTGCGTTCGAAACCATGGGCCCTATAAACACCACCGGCATGGACTTCATCAAAGAGCTGGGGAAACGCATAACTCTAACCACCGGAGATTTAAAGGAAACTAGCTACCTCTTCCAGCGCTTGTCAGTAGCTATACAGCGCTTTAACGCGATCGCTTTTCGTGGTTCTTTTATGCAGCCGGATCTTGCCGAGGGATAAACCGTTCCAGAAAACCAAAAAAAAAAAAAAAAAAAAAAAAAAAAAATAATAATAATAATAATAATAATAATAATAATAATAATAATAATAATAATAATAATAATAATAACAATAACAATAACAATAACAATAACAATAACAATAACAATAACAATAACAATAACAATAACAATAATAATAATAATAATATCTTTTCTTTAATAAGCGCCCGACAAACGCATTGCGCTGTACATATTATTATGTCGTGTAACATTGAATTTAAAGCAAGGACGAGGAATATGCATACGTTTTGTTTATATGATTATATATAAGAATGGTTTAGCGCATTTTAAAGGTGTGTAAGGACGGTGTTTTATTATTCAGCGCCTTAATCGTTTTCATTCTTTTGATCTGTGATTTAATGTTTTTGAACTCCGTCACTCAGGATACTCACGTGGTGACAGTCCCAAACCTCAATAAAAGAGGAGGGTGAACCTAGTCGTTATTGTAATTACGTTCTGCCGTTAAACAGAAACTAAACACGAATATAATGTTATCTACGAAGCTTAAAAAATAAAACCTGTAAAAGGTTTATTCCTGTCGAAGCAGCGGCCTTTGAGGGGATAACATTTCGATAAACTGTTGAAATCTACCTGGGTTTAGCTGTCCCCTGAAATTAAGATAATCACTGATTAGCAATAGGCGTAAACTGAGATCCATATCAACGGATCTGGCAGCCATAAGATGTCATTAAAAACTACAAACCCTGCTTTTGATCGGTGTATCTATACTCGCATCAATTTTATAATTTTAAATTTTAAATTGTATATTTTGCGTTTAAACAAGGTCAACGTCAACGGCCTGGGCAGAAAATATATCCCTAAATATATAGGATGAGACGACTTTCTTCTGCACCTTTAAAACGGTTTTAGAAATTGCTATAATAATGGCCCGGCGCGTTAAAAATTATTGAAATACTATCAGAGACCGTATGACGTCAACCGCTCTGGCAGCCGCAAGATAGCAATTAGCAATAAACGTTAAAAGTAAAACTATATTTTAACCGCCACCTGTGCATTAGCCGATAAAAAAATTAATCCCTTGAGCTAAATTTAAGACGTAGCCATGGTACGAAGTGTTAGCGACTTTATTTCCTTAGCCTCGGCATATAAGAACGGATTATCAGTCTTCTACCTCGCCGTCTCATTTTCCAACTGACAGTGTACAGTCGGCGTACTCATTATAGAAGAGTTTGCATATATTTTATGGCCCTACCAGCATGTTGTGGGGTCACACATGGGAACTATACGGTTCCCATATGCGAGAATGGGCCCTATGTGGTTTTATTGTATTGTAGCCTATGGTATCTATAAATTCATATAAATTTATATAGCGCCTCTCGCAGTGCACACAAATCAGAGACGATCCCAGTGCGAGAGACCCAGAGAAAAGAAAGTGCTCCTGGGAAAACGAAAAGAGGCGCTTGAAGTATGAGTCGCGATTCCACTCTAAGAGACGAAAGACTGATGACATTGTGATAAAGGTGCTATAGAAGTAATTAGATTAGATTAGATTAGATTATATCATATTTGAATAGATTAATTTGTGGCACGGTGGCCGATTGGTTAGAGCGGTCGGCCTTCAACGCAAAGAGTACGGGTTCGGGTCTCGCTCAAGGCAATCACTGTGTAGGGACCTTGAGCAAGTCCTTCACTCGCAATTGCTTAGCGCCATCGATGTTCTGTCGTATGGTCGTGTGCACTTCAGAATTTTGGAAAGTGCAGTTGTAGTGTATTGTGTAGATTTTTTAGATTTAATCGGAGTGGTAGAGAAACTGTATGTATCGCCTGTGATGAAGCGTATTGCGTCGGTGGCCCCTGCGTGAGCGGTCTGCATTGGATGGGGATATAATAACTAGACATTCGTCACTTAATAATGACGTGTACATTTTATCTCTTGTGTAAGTTAATGCCATGTCGTTTAACACTGAATCATAGGCAATGACGATTAATCACGTAGAATAAATTATGAATATATGTGTCCACAGTTTAACGGCAGCTTATGACAACATAGGCCGTTCCCGCCGACAAAGATTAGTTTTGGCATATTACAGCTCTTTTTGTTTCGTTCATATAATTTTATAATGCAATTTTGTAGCACATTTAAAGGTGTCTAACGAATATGTTGAATTTTTAAGCACCCAAATCTTTTTCTTTCGATTTGTGATTTTTTTCTTTATCTGTTTTGAACTCCGCCACCGAGGATGCTCAGGTGATGCCAGTCCCAAACCTGGATAAAAGAGGAGGGTGACGCCAATCATCTTTGTTATGACGTAGTGCCGCTGAACAGAAACTAGAATGTAGACGTTTTATCTATAAAGATGGAAAATAAAAACTGTACAAAATTTAATCCTATTCAAACAATGGCCTTTGAAGAAGATTTCGAAAAACTGTTGAAATGTACCTGGTTATAACTGTCTCTGTTATTAAGGTACTAGCTTGCAATTAGCGTAAAATAAGATCAATATCAACGGCTCTGGAAGCCATGAGAATCCGTTAAACACTATAAAGTTTTGCGCTTAATTTACGGATCTACCCTCCGCCATTTGACAAATTTAAATTTTTTATTTTACGGTTAAATACGGTCTACGTCAACGACTTCGACAGAAAATTTGTCACTAAAACATTATATAGAGGATATGATTTTCTTAGACACCTTTGAATCGCTTGCAACAGTTACTATAATAATGGTCAGTTGCGTCTAACGTTTGAGACGCGATCGGCCATTTTGTTTACGCCATTTTAGATTGTTTTTTCGGAAAAGTTTTCTCAAATTTATGTTTAAAAATCGAGTTTCTGCGCTTGATTTCGGTTTTACGGAACTGAGTAATGAGTCTGCATGGGATTACACGTCAGTCAAAGTTATGAAAGGCGTTAATCGTTGAGTTAATCAGATTTTAGAAAATTTGTCACTAAAACATTATATAGAGGATATGATTTTCTTAGACACCTTTGAATCGCTTGCAACAGTTACTATAATAATGGTCAGTTGCGTCTAACGTTTGAGACGCGATCGGCCATTTTGTTTACGCCATTTTAGATTGTTTTTTCGGAAAAGTTTTCTCAAATTTATGTTTAAAAATCGAGTTTCTGCGCTTGATTTCGGTTTTACGGAACTGAGTAATGAGTCTGCATGGGATTACACGTCAGTCAAAGTTATGAAAGGCGTTAATCGTTGAGTTAATCAGATTTTAGTCACCATCGTCGTCAACAGCGGCCGCAGCGGCGTGACTTTGGCGTCGTTTTGGTGTGTGGACCAGTGTGTAGACCAGTATGTAGACCAGTGTGGTGACTTTCGTTCGCTTCAATCGCTTGGGCTATCCTTATGGATTGCTAATAAACTTACGAAGTGAAAGACGATTATACCACGGGATCTTAACATTGGAAAATATTCAAGTAGCAAATAACATAGACCAATATCTTAACATGCAAAGAGGAAGCTGTAAACGACCACTAGACACATCGTCTGGTTCCTCGTCTTTTTCAGCGAATTCTTCCTTAAACATATCCATAAACAAATCTCTAGAAGCAGAATCAAAAACGGTGGACGATATCTATTCTACCGCCTGCGATATCACGTCCGAATTTTCAAATGCAACTGACGGCGATGAAACTGATGGGTCTGGCGATCTGGGTGGTTTCGCTTCCAGTTCGGAATTAATGCATCGGAAGGTAAACGCTACACAAGACATGCTTCACGAATCCGTCGAAGTCCATTACCGAAGGTCCCACTCCGTGGACAGCAGTCAGCCCAGACTAACAAAGGAGGTGACAAAGGAGGTTTTCCTAAAGAAGACGCCAGCTTTGCAGAATCAACAAACACATCAGTTAAATCAAATTCATCAGAGCAAGAAAGAAACTGGTAAGAAGAAACACCAGCATCATAAAAAGAAAATGAAATTTAAAAGTTATGCTAATTCTAAAAATGATGTTGATTTAAATAGTAAAACTGATCATAAGAGTGTCATTCATGAGAATGTTCATAAGAGTGTCATTCATGAGAATGCTCAAAAGAATGAGATTGAAATTGTTCAAAATCTGAGTTCATCTGAAGTGACGGATGATATTGATATAGAAAATGTCTTTGTAGTTAAGGATGTTTTATCTAATCAATCAAAACCTGAATCAAATGTTACACTTGATAATTTGGACCCCAGACCAAAGGAGACAAATTCCAAAACTGCAATCCTAGAGGAAGAACAGACAATGAGAAATCAGAACAGTTTGTCTGTCCATGGTATGCCTGAGATAACTGTTGAAACAAATACAATGTTAGAACATAAAGCTAAAATGAAAACGAAAAATGCTTCTAAACTTGTAGAAAATGTTTTAGTAGTTAAGAATGTTTTATCTAGTCAGTCAAAACTTGGATCAAATGTGGAACCTAGAACAAAGGAGACAAAACCTCAAAATGTAGCCCTAACGGAAGAACAGAAACTGAGAAGTCAGAACAGATTGCCTGTTCATGGTATGCCTGAAATAACTGGTGAATCCAATACACTGTTAGAACATAAAGATCAATTAAACACAAAAAATGCTTCTAAAAGTGTGGTTAGTAAGATAAATGGTAGGCAGGAATGCTCTAAAAACAACGATATTCTTGCCGAGAAGAGTCAAACCCGCCGCCCTCCATTGACGGAGGAACAAAAACTTAGATTTCAAAGCAACTTGTCTAGGACAGTTTTTGTTACTAGTGAAGCAAATATATTACATAAAATTTTCCGAACTAAACCTGTACAGTTATTTAAAGAAATTGCTGCACAAGCAGGAGGCGAGGTAATTCACACAGTACGTACAGACAAAGGCCTGCGAATACTGGCACAAAACGAGTCACAAAAAAATAAACTTTTAAAATTAACAAACCTCTGTGGCTCAAATGTTACTGTTAGTTTACCCTATTCCATATCAAAACCCCGTCATTCTTTCCCAGTTCAAAAGGAAGTTGCATTTCTGGTAAAAGGAGTGGTATATGGAATTGAGGAGACTGATGAAAATCTGTCCGAGCTGGCCAAAGCCATTGGAGCTGTTCAGGTCAAAAGAATTGGAAATCCTGAAACTAGTAAAACAACTTTAATCATATTCTCACAAGGATTGGACTTGCCTCCTTTCATTTACGCCTTTGGCCGAAGATTCAAAGTTCATAATTACATACCAAAGCCAATGAGATGTGATAATTGTCAACGTTTTTGTCACACCAGATCGCAATGCCCTAATTCTGTAATTTGCAGTCGTTGTAGTGGAAACCATTTATATAAGGATTGTCCTAATCAAGACATCAAGAGGTGTATAAATTGCCATGGGAATCATAGTGCTGCTCATAAAGGATGCCCTGAATACATTAAAACCCATACAATTTTAAAAATCAGGGCTGTACAAAATGTAACTTATGCAGAGGCAGCCAAAAGATATGGTGATCAAAGCGAGACGATGGTAAAAGAGACTGACAGACAACCTATGCCAGTTACAGTCACGTCAAATGATTGTAATAACATCAACAACAGTGAAAATAGTGCTGCAAATCAGTTTGTAGAAAACGATAAACCAGTCCATACATCTGATGAAAATACTAAAGAATTCTTAAATTTTGATTTCAATAATTATAAAGCAATAAATGTGGTCGACCCAAAGAAAACTAATATTGAGGAATATGATGATATGTCATATAAACTTATGACATTTGTTCTGGGTGTTCTGGCATCAATTGACAAGTCCAAAAACAGAGATGAAGTCAAAGATCTTATTTGTAGTGGGGCTTCAGATTTCCTTTTTGAAGGAGAAATCCAGTTCAGATGGAAAAAGGCGAAATAATAAAAAACACTTTTAAATTTACTTAGTTACCTTATGATGGCTATTGTTATCGCCCATTGGAATGTACGTGGCATTAGAGCAAATCTCTATCAGATTAAAAACTATTTGAATCAAACAAAATACTTACCAGACATTATATGTCTGCAAGAAACATTTTTAAAAGAAAAAAATCAAACACCTGCATTTGATAATTATAATGTTATTAGAAAAGATAATACTAAGCACAGTAGGGGGGACTAGCCACCATGATTAAAACTGGCATTAGTTTCACATTATTAGACATAGATCAGATAAATAATGTCGAAATTTTGGGTATAAAAATTAAAACTGAAAATGGTCACTTGGAAATTATAAATACATATATTACTCCAGAAAATAAAATAGCTAAAACCGAAATTGAAAAAATATTCCCACTTAAAAGAGCCATAATTCTAGGAGACTTAAATGCTCATTGCAAAAGCTGGGGATGTACGAATGCCAACGAAAGAGGTCAGATTTTAGAAGAAATTCTTGATGATAAACAATTGACTGTTTTAAATACTGGGCAGCCCACGCGTATACCTCCTATAAATTCAAAAAATCGTTCAGTCATAGACTTGTCGATTGTAACAAAAGAACTAGCCTTAAACTGTAAACACTATGTTACTAATAATAGCATGGGTTCAGATCACTACTTGTGTAACATTATTGTTAACGAAGAGGTCAAAATAGAACCTAACATGAGCATGCAATTGTGGAATTTGAAGAAGGCCGACTGGAAAGAATTTAAGAAAAATAGTCAATTTTATGTAACTGATGGTCTTATCGATGAAAACAATAATGATACTTTTAAAAACATTGTTGAATCTCTCACGTCATTAGCTAATGAAACATTACCTTGTAGGAAAAGGAATCATAATAATAACAATCAAGGGAGGAAAAAACATAGGCCCAATCCTTTCTGGAATAACAAGTGCACCGAAGCCATCTTTAATAGAAATAAAGCTAGGAATAAGGCCATAAAATCAAAGGATTTGAAAGATTATGTAGAATATAAACACCAGGAGGCAGTAGTAAGGGTGACTTTAAAATCCGAAGCAAAAGCTAGTTGGGAAAACTACTGCTCTGAATTGACTGACCAGACAAAATTGGGAGTAGTGTGGGACATGGCTCGACGCATGAATTGCATAGCACCTTACAAATCTATTCCAACTTTAAACTCTAATGGGATAATTGCAGAAAATAACTTAGAAAAATCTAATTTATTAGCACAAATATATGCAGAAACAAGCAGTAACAAAAATTATAATCCAAAATTTGTAGAGTACTTAAAGTGTGTCAAAAATGAACACAACGTTGCTCCCTTAAATAACTTACCAGATTTAGAAGATACTGAGGCTCTTAACGTAAATTTTTCACTCAAAGAATTGAAAGATGCCATTTCTAATTCCAAATGTTGCAAATCGCCAGGCGATGACAAAATCCCATATGAATTTCTTAAACATTTACATAGACATGCTCTTACTATATTGTTAGCTTTTTACAATAAGATCTGGTCAGAAAGTAAATTACCGGATGATTGGCATCATGCAATCATCTTACCCCTTCTCAAACCAAATAAAAATGCTGCTAGTCCTGATTCATATAGACCAATATCATTGACATCAACCATATGTAAAGTCATGGAGAGACTCGTTACAAATAGATTACAGTGGTATGTGGAGAAAAATAATCTGCTTTCAAAAAATCAGTCAGGTTTCAGAAAACACAAAAGTACCATTGACCAAATTCTTAAATTGCAAGATAACATTTTCAAAAAATTAAAGAATAAAGAAGACGTATTGGCTATCTTTATTGATTTTGAGCGTGCATATGACATGCTTCATGTTCCTACACTGTTGAAAAAGCTACTAAATATGGGAATAATTGGAAAAACTTATAATTGGATAGTAAACTTTTTATCCAACAGAACATTTCAAGTCAAAATTGGAACTGCCTTATCTGACAAATACTCCTTAGAAAATGGTACACCTCAGGGAGCCGTTATATCAAGCTTATTATTTCTTATTATGATTAATGATATACCTCAAGGGTTGGATGGGGTAGAGATGACTTTGTTTGCTGATGACAGCTCCATCTATGCAGGCCATCGAAATCATAATAAATTACAAAACAGAATCCAGTTGTCCTTAAATGCAATAGACAAATGGTGTAATAAGAATGGTTTTAAAATATCAATCAGTAAAACAGTAGGGGTTTTGTTTACTAAGAAACGTAGGATATCAAATATTGTCATAAAAATAGGGAATGAGCCCATTAAAATTGAAAAAACAGCTAAATTTCTTGGAGTAATATTTGATCATAGACTTTCATGGAAACCACATATAGAATATGTTATAACTAAGTGTAAAAATCGCATGAACCTTATGAGAGCAGTGTCTGGTAACCATTGGGGAGCTTCAAAGAAAGCCCTACTTCATATTTATAGAGCACTTATTAGACCAGTGATTGATTATGGTGATGCAGCTTATTCTTCAGCCCCTCAGTCATATCTAGATAAGTTATCCTCTATTCAAACAGAGGCATTACGATTATGTTGTGGTGCCGCAAAAGGTACTCCGGCAATAGCACTTCAAAATGAGTGCGGTGAACTGCCCCTGCAAATGAGAAGATTGCAAAATTCCCTTAAACTGGGTACAAAAATCTTGGGAAATCCGGATCATCCGGTCAGAATTGCTTGTCAACCTCATTGGACTAATGAATTCAGAACATTTAGTCATAAGGATGAATCCACTTACACACGAATTCAAGATTTTTTCTCTTCTCTTGACCTCCCTTTTCAGTCTCCCACATTTCCTACAACTCCTCCTTGGCTAAATAATGACATTGAAGTCGATATCAGTCTTCACAAATCAATAAGTAAGAAAAATGATAATCCTGAACTTCTCCGTCTAATCTCCTTGGATCACATGAGCAGATATCAAACATACACGCATATATACACTGATGGTTCTAAGGCTGGAGATTTGGTCGCTGCTGCTTACACAATCCCTATCCTTAATTTAGATAAGCAAATCCGTCTCTGCAATAGCTCTAGTATATATGCCGCCGAATTAACTGCTATTAAAGAAGCCTTTTGTTGGATATCAGAAAATGAAAATCAAGAACTTAAACATTTTGCCATTTTTTCTGACTCCTTAAGTGTTCTTATTTCTATTAGAAATTCCTTTTCAAGATCCAGACCAAACCTATTACAAGAAACATTAAGAACATTTAATAAAATAAAGATAAGTAAAGTACATTTGATTTGGATCCCTAGTCATGTAAATATATTAGGTAATGAAAAAGTTGATGCTTTAGCAAAACAATCACTCAGTTTGCCCATTATTAATTCAACAAATTATCTAGAATTGCAAGAAGTCTTTTCAATTATAAAATCGCATGTAGTTAACGAATGGCAGAGGAAATATGATAGTGATCCTAAGGGTCAACATTATAAATATATATGTCCTGTGGTGGACACAAACATCAAATTTGTTGATTTTAATAGAAAGAAGGAGGTTCAGATTTCAAGATTAAGATTAGGAAAAGTAAATCTAAATGAAAGACTTCTTCTTATGAAGAAACTTGAAAGTGGTCTTTGTACTTTATGTAAAGTCCCAGAAAATATAAACCATTTATTATTAAATTGCAGAAAAGAAAATATTTCTAACATATTAAGAGATGCATGTGTCTTATATAGAGTAGATTTTAACACTAAGAATTTACTTGATGTAGGTTGCATACAAAGTGAGGTTTATAGGCTTATAAGTCTTATTTATAAAGGAAAAGTTGTGTAAATGTTATCGTTTGTAAGCTCTTGCAAGAGTTTCATTTATGTATGAAATCAGTTAATTAAATGTACATTATGGTATAGGTTAGGAAGTCTTGTTTTATTTTTTAATGTGTGTTAATCTTTCTATAATATTTTTTTTTAAATTTTCTCATTGATTATATGTGCCAAGAATCTCATGCTCCGGTTGATAACATTATAAATTGTCCTCCAAGATTTAAGCATTTAGACAAAGGAGATTATGAATCTCATTTCAGAACAAAGTTGTCAAATATGCTGAAATCTGTAATAAAAAACGATTTTATTTTTACACTTATGTGTCAAAACTGATGCTAAGTGTTTGTTTGATAGCATCAGATGTCATAATCATAATTAATATGATATGATGTTTCTTGTGAACTTTGGTCTATAGTTATGCTCGTTTGTAGACTCTTGTTGAATTTGCTATATTATATACATACTGTGGATGTATTAGAGTCCTGTTCTAACTATTTGCATATATTATGATAATATTGTGTGATTGAAATTATTAAATACTTCCATACAATGTACCAAAAATTACAAACTTCATGTCTTACTTGCATGTGTGACAAATATCAATCAAGCTGTATTAAGAACATTGAATGTAATAAATTGAGAATTTCGGGTGAAGTTTATTATATTGTCAACACGGTAGCATAATAAATGATAAAGAATTGTCATATTCACTGTTGAATATATTTCTTTAAAAATGCTTGACTTTACTGATTGATGACATCTTAAAAATCCAAAAGTGAACTTCATGTTAAACTTTCGTGTCTTCTAAATTTGTAAAATAAATGTTATTGAAATAAATAGATTAAGAAGTAAATGTGCATTAGTAATGGTGATCAAGAATTAATTTTAAGAAACCTTTCTTGTATACGACAATTGCTACTAAATATTGTTGAATTTGCATCAGATACCAAATTGCATGTATCAAACTGTATATTTATGAATTGTATTTTTTAATGTCGTTAAACAATGAACACTAATGACATTTTAAGGTTATGTTTGGACAGTCTTAAATGGTGTCTTTTCGACGCTATGAATTCATTTCACTGCACTGTATATGTTTTAAATTGTCGTCAACGGCCTTTGATGTCATATGACGACGTTAAACCTTGGAGAAATAAATAACGTTTGATGTTCTGCGAAGTGGAGAAATGGACAGTCGCAAGATTACAATAAAAACCTGAAATTTCGCAACTACTCGGACTGAGGTAGTGCCAGCGCCAAGCCTGGAGAATGGAGGATGGCGACGGTAATCATCCTTGTTAGCCTATGACACGTTGTCGTTAAACAGCAAATGACCAATTAGCGACTGAAACTATTGTAACCGCCACTTGTACCTTAGCCGATACAATAGGGATTAGTCCCTTGAGCTAAATAATTAAATCTAAAGCGCAGTTATGAGTGTGAAGTGTTGGCGACTTTATTTTCTTAGCCTCGGCATATCAGGACGGTTGGCCAGTCCTCTCCCTCGCCGTCTAATCTCCCCATGACAGCGTATGGTCGGCGTCATCGCTATAGTTGAGCTGGATGAGACCCAACGAGCATGTCAGAGGGCATTTGCTGGACCCACATTGTATTGTATTTGTATTTGAACACTTGTCATAGCGCCCCTACCAGATTTCCCATTCAGAGGCGCTCCCGACTACTGCGCGGACGCTGAATCGGAGTTTCACGTCGAAGCGCATGAGCAATTGCGAGTGAAGGACTTGCCCAGGGTCCCTACGCGGCGACTTTGAGGTGGATTCGAACCCGCAACCCTCCAGCTGCAAGGCACCGAACATACCCCAAACCACCGCGCCCCAGTTGTATTGTAATGTGTTGTATTGTATTGTATTGTACTCCACGTTTATTTAGCGACCGAGCCACCCGCAGTAAAGATCCGAGAAATTAATCTCTGATAAACCGACCGACCGGGTATCGAACCCGGGGCGCCGGCGTGGAGAGCGGGCTACCAACCCACTCGGCCACTCAGGATCCTTACACACATTGGCCATACACGGGTCCCATATGGGAATAAGGTCCCAATTTGGCTATATGATGGGGTGCTTGCGGAAGGTGCAGGTGGGGAAGAAATCCTGGAACAGATTTCTGCCCTGGCCGGGATATGAGCCCCGACCTCGGGGTTTTACAGTCCAGAACGCTAACTAATAGATCAAATCCATGAAAAGACGCTTACCTGATCGTTCGTTGTCGCATTGCACACCCTCTGCATTGCGACAACGGTGTCCCTATCTCTGTTTGACTGTGTCTCTGTATCTGCTTGTCTCTGTCTATTTTTTGCGTCGGCATGAGAGCGGATGGCCAGTCCTCTTCCTCGCCATCGAATCATCCCATCGACAGATTACGATCAGAGTATTCATCTTAGTTGATTTGACTAGGGGGCGCGGGGGGAATAGAAATCTCAGTTCTACTACGATCGTAGTGTAACTGAGATCTTATTTTACCCAATACTGACCGACAGCTTTGACCCTGCACTAAAAGTGTTGCATGTACACTATTTTAATTTATACACAAAATGTGAATGCTAGTAGCCTAGTACTAAGTCACGATTCTATTAATTTATTTTATTTTTGGCAACCATCGCAGCTCACTTTGCCGTTCACGTCGATATTACAATCAACCAAATTATACTCTATGTGGAGTACATCTGTCGATTTTACGCAGTTGAGAATTGATATAAAAGCGATGGCAAACGTTTAAAAGGTGTGCACTGTGCATGTATTTGGCCGTACACGGTGAATTAAACAGGCTGACAACCATTCACGCGGACATCGGTGGTGAAGGATCTCACTAGATCAAATCAATTAAATGAAAAAGAGCAGGGTCGAAGACATACGGTCGGTATAACGTTTACGGATTGTTTAGCTATCGGATTACTGCATGGCTCTCTCAATGGATTATAAGATTTTACTCTAAGCTAGTTAAAGCTACCATATATAGGCTGATGCCTGGGACATCACGATTACGGCGCTACAGCAGCTATTGGATTAAACTAGATTAGATTAGACTAGACTAGATTAGATTTTGTGGCACGGTGGTCGATTGGTTAGAGCGCTCGGTCTATGACGCGGAGAGTAGGGTTCCAGTCTCATCCGAGTCAGCTACAGCGTATAGGGGAACAACTGCTCAGCGACATCGATGTTCTGTCGTGTATTCGTGTAAAAACTTTATTCCTATCGAAACAACGGCCTTTGAAGTCCTAAAATTTCGATAAACTGTTGAAATCAACTTGGTTTTAACTGTCCTCCAATATTAAGGTATTAACTGAGAAGTAGCCTTGAATGGGTGCTATGTAAATTTCCGTAATGAATGTATGTATAATTAGCAATTAAAGTAAACTAGAATCGATATCAATAGCTATGGCAGCCATGAGATGTCGTTAAAAACTAAGACAACTGCCTCTAATTTTTTTATCTACTGGCCTCCATTTGAACATCTAAACATTTTGTATTTTGCGTTTAAAGACGGTCGACGTTAACGGCCTCGACAGAAAATATGCATTGAAATAATAGATGATGAGATGAGTTTATTAGACACCTTAAAAGTGCTTTTACCATCGCTATAATATTGGCCTATGCGCCGCTTATAAAATGTAATCAAAATGTAGTAAGACGAAACTCCGCCACTGATCGTACCCTGGCAGTGCCAGTCCCAAGCGTGTATAAAGGAGTTGGGCGACGCTAATGGTCTTTGTTATCGCAGTGTCGTTACTACGATGCGACGAATTTCTTCGACACCTTTAAAATGTTTCAAACCATCGCTATAATAATGGCCACTGCGATTGCAAAATTAATCATTTGGAGTTTTAGACGTCAGTGGACCTGGTGGTGTGGGGGAACGTTACCCCACTTTTTCTCACACTATGCAAAATTCTTGCAAGATGGCACTTTTTGCTTACTTCAATATACAGGCGTTCCCCCACTTCATTTTTTAATAATGGCCACTGCGATTGCAAAATTAATCATTTGGAGTTTTGGACGTCAGTGGACCTGGTAGCCCCAACATAACATTAAACACCAGAAACTCGCAACCGCCACCTGTTCGTTAGCTGGTGCGATGGAGATTAGTCCCTTGGGTTAAATCTCCGACGCAGCCATGGGTATGAAGGGTTAATTTAGCCTCGTAGTATGAAGACAAATAAATGGCTTATCTCGTCTTATCTTCCCACTGACAATGTACGGTCGGCGAACTCATTATAGTGAAGTTTGTTTTAGAGGCCCTACAGACACGCCAGCGCTCGTGAATAAGCTGCTGCCCTGCTCTTGGCTTTCGAGTGGCGCTTTAGAAGTTTGGAGATTACGATTACGATTACCACTGTCGAGGTAGCAGTTTACAGTTGAGTTCGATAGATGGCGTAAGTAAAACGGTGATTTTCATTATCTCTCTGTCCGAACCGAGATTTGAACCTGTGTTTCTTATTTTACCGTCCAACACGATAACCACTGTTACCTACTTCTGAGTTTCTCTATCACTGGATATGTCTTTGTCTCTTTATCTGTCTCTAGCACTGTTTGTTTGTGTCTCTGTATCTGCTTGTCACCGTATCTATACTTGTCTCTGTCTGTGTGTCTTTTTTCTCTGTATCTGTTTGTCTCTGTGTCTGTTTGTCTCTGTGTCTGTCTGCCTCTGTCTCTGTTTGTCTTTACCCCACTTTTTTTCTCACACTATGCAAAATTCTTGCAAGATGGCACTTTTTGCTTACTTCAATATACAGGCGTTCCCCCACTTCATTTTTTAATAATGGCCACTGCGATTGCAAAATTAATCATTTGGAGTTTTGGACGTCAGTGGACCTGGTAGCCCCAACATAACATTAAACACCAGAAACTCGCAACCGCCACCTGTTCGTTAGCTGGTGCGATGGAGATTAGTCCCTTGGGTTAAATCTCCGACGCAGCCATGGGTATGAAGGGTTAATTTAGCCTCGTAGTATGAAGACAAATAAATGGCTTATCTCGTCTTATCTTCCCACTGACAATGTACGGTCGGCGAACTCATTATAGTGAAGTTTGTTTTAGAGGCCCTACAGACACGCCAGCGCTCGTGAATAAGCTGCTGCCCTGCTCTTGGCTTTCGAGTGGCGCTTTAGAAGTTTGGAGATTACGATTACGATTACCACTGTCGAGGTAGCAGTTTACAGTTGAGTTCGATAGATGGCGTAAGTAAAACGGTGATTTTCATTATCTCTCTGTCCGAACCGAGATTTGAACCTGTGTTTCTTATTTTACCGTCCAACACGATAACCACTGTTACCTACTTCTGAGTTTCTCTATCACTGGATATGTCTTTGTCTCTTTATCTGTCTCTAGCACTGTTTGTTTGTGTCTCTGTATCTGCTTGTCACCGTATCTATACTTGTCTCTGTCTGTGTGTCTTTTTTCTCTGTATCTGTTTGTCTCTGTGTCTGTTTGTCTCTGTGTCTGTCTGCCTCTGTCTCTGTTTGTCTCTGTGTATATTTGTCTCTGTGTCTGTTTGTCTCTAACTTCGTCTCTGTCGTTATCTGTCTGTATCTCTCCTTCTGATATAATATTTATCTCTGCTTTTCTCTTGATCTGGGTGGTCCGCCGTAAATTTAACTCCAGTAAAGTGGTCCCCAAAGGGTAAAACTACAAAGAAAGTCATTGCTCTAATAAAACAATCTGCCACCGATCTTTTGAACACCTTTAAAACGTTTCTATCCGAGGCTATATATTTGTCCATTGCTCGTTATTGCTTGTTAGAAAAAAGAGCTGTAATATGCAAAATAATCTTTGTCGGCGGAAACGGCCTATGTTGTCATAAGCTGCCGTTAAACTGTGGATCCATATTGCTTGTCTTTTACGTAACAGAAATTCCAAACATTGAAGTTCAAGGTATTGAAATTAATACTTTAAATGGCCATTTAAAGATTTTTAATTCCTATATCACACCTTCATATAAATAATTTACAAAACAAATATTCAAGAAAGTTTTTCGCATAAAAGATCAATTCTTGTTGGAGATTTTAATGCTCATAATAAACTATGGGATTGTTCTGAAACAAATATTAGAGGTAAAATTATAGAAGAAATATTAATTGAAAATAATTTAGTAATACTTAATACAGGTCAAGCTACCCATGTTGCATCAAACCAATAAAATTCCCATTCTGTTATAGATTTAAGCATAAGTTCACAAGATCTAAATGCTAGGCATAATGTCACTAACAGCAACATGGGCTCTGATCATTATGCTACTATAACTACTGTCAATGAAGAACTCATACTAGAATATAGCTTAAGCATGCATATCTTGAAATCTGCATATAGGGCCTAATATTATTGACCATTTGTATAGCGCCGTTCAAAAGCAAAATAAATAGGCTAGCATATCTGTTGCTAATTGTCATTACGAACTAGAATACCGTCGATTTCTCTGCTTACCCTCCCACTGGTTCTAGCACGGCCCGTACTTAACTCAGGGTGGAACCCATTCAAACGAACTGCAGTCGTGAACCAGATGAATTCATTGAAAACTAAGCACGGTCAAGGCCATAAGGTCGCTGTAGAAAAACGTGTACGGCCCACATTTACTTTAATCTATAGGCCTACACAAAAATTAATGTAAATGCTAGTTACTATGTTAATAAATAATTATACTAACAATTCTACTTTAAGTCGGCAACTATCGCAGCTGCCATTGCTGTACACGTCGAAATTTAATTAGCCAAATTATCCTCTAGGATCAATTGAAGGGATAAACCGAGTTGAAAATTAATATAACGGCAATGGCAAGCTTTTAAAAGGTGTGCACCGTGCATAAATGCGGGACCAAAAACGCGTTGCACCCATTCAAACGGGCAGCTGTAGTGAAGGATCTCACCCGATAATTAATTGAAAAATAGGCAGGGTCGAGGACGTACGGTTACTATATATAAAAACGTGAAAGTTTACAATAATTATTACATTTATCTACCGTATTGCTGCATGGCTCTCCCAAAGGATTATATTCTGAGTTTCATTGCGATTTCACTCTAAGCTACCATAGGATGATGTCTTAGATATCATGACAACGGCGCAATAATCTAATCTAATGATTAGATTATACTAGACTAGATCAGATTCTATGGCACAGTGGTCGATTGGTTAGGTCGCTTGGCCTGTAACGCGGAGAGTACGGGTTCAAGCCTCATCCTATTTTGTAGCGATCTTGAATAAGTACTTCACGCGCAATTCCTCAGCGTCATCGATGTTATGTCGTTAGGTCGGCAATTTCAAAGTATAGTTGTCTTGCATTGTATTGTATTGCATTGCACTGTCTTGCATTGCATTGTATTGTATTGTATTGTATTGTATTGTATTGTATTGTATTGTATTGTATTGTATTGTATTGTATTGTATTGTATTGTATTGTATTGTATTGTATTGTATTGTATTGTATTGTATTGTATTGTATTGTATTGTATTGTATTAGCTTAATGATGGTGGCAGATGAACTTACATGGCGTCTGTGGTGACGCACATTGCGTCTGCCTCTTCGTGAACTTGCTGCATTGGATGGGGGAAAGTCGAGGCAGTACTCGCAGCTCTGGCACCTGATCGTTGCCGTCTGACCATTATCAGCGGAATAATCGTACTCCATGACTAAGTACTCGATCGTCTGACAAGTGTCTGGTACAATGGGACACGTGACTACGGGTCAGTCCCAAACGTTCTGTACACACAAAGAAATATAACTAGACATTTTCTGATGCGTGTACATTTTAATTAATCCCTTGTGTAAGTTAAGGCCATGTCGTGTAACACTGAATTTAAGGCAAGGATGAGGAATATGTATACGTTTTGTTCATTATGATTATATATATAAATGGTTTAGCCCATTTTAAAGGTGTGTAACGACGGTGTTTTATTATTGAGCGCCTTAATCGTTTTCATGCTTTTGATCTGTGATTTAATGTTTTTGAACTCCGTCACGCAGAATACTCACGTGGTGCCAGTCCCAAGGCTGAATAAAAGAGGAGGGTGAACCTAGTCATCTTTGTAATGACGTACTGCCGTTAAACAGAAACTAAACACCACGAAGCTTAGAATATAAAAACTGTAAAAGTTTATTCCTATCGAAGCAACGGCCTTTGATATCATACGATTTTCATAAACTTTTGAAATCTACCTGGTTGTAACTGTCCCCTGTAATTAAGATATTGATTAGCAATAGGCGCAATCTGAGATCCATATCAACGGCTCTGGCAGCCATACAAGATGTATTTAAAAACTACAAACCACTGCCTTTGATCGGTGTATCTAGGCCTACTCGCATCAATTTTATAATTTTAAATTTTATATTTGGCGGTTAAACAAGGTCAACGTCAACGGCCTCGAGAGAAAATATATCCCTAAAATATGAATGATGAGACGACTTTCTTATACACCTTTAAAATGCTCTTAGAAATTGCTATAATAATGGCCCGGCGCGCTAATAAATGTTAATTTTTGTTTCAAATAAATTATGTCATGTTTGTTTAAAATATGTTATGCCATATTAATAATTGTTTAAAATATGTTATGCCATATTAATAATTGTTTAAAATATGTTATGCCATATTAATAATTGTTTAAAATATGTTATGCCATATTAATAATTGTTTAAAATATGTTATGCCATATTAATAAGAACCCCATCTTAGAAAATTGCAAGCATTACTTATTGGTTAATTGAAAAAGATGTGAACAGAAGATGAGAAGAGTTTCAAACGTCTTGGTGAATTCTGTAAATATCCTCACCACAGAGATAATATTTATTACAAATTCATTACAAATTCTAATCTCGCTGTAAGCATGTTTGGTTGATTAATTGCAAGAAGTGTCATATTTTGCTATCCTACTGAGATACAACAGTTACAAACTGCTATTAGCAACGTTTTTTTTATATGTAATGGAAAACAACAATGTTTCAATATTAATATCATTCAATAATGTTTCAATATTAATATCATTCAACTTTTTATTTCAATATTGCATATGGTATGGTTTGATTAATGTGTTACAGTAGCTATTATGTTGCATAACAACTCAGCATAGTCTTTTTTTGTGCAATAAGAGATCTATAATTATAATTGAATCTATTGAAACCATACTTTAATCAATTATAATAAATACATGTATGCTTTGTTGGTTTAAAAAAATTTTATTATGGTGTGTTAGCAACATGAACAGTTTGAAAAAGTACTTTAAACAATTATAATACTGTTCGCTTTCTGACAGTGCCAGTCCCAAGAATGGATAAAGGAGGAGGGCGACGCTAATGGTCTTTGTTACCACACACCACACAGTGGTCGTTAAGCAGTAAACAAGCAAGCAAAGCAAAATGTTATCAAAATTGACGTTGAGGTGAATTTCTTCGACACCTTTAAAACGTTTCTGCCCATCACTATAATAATAGCCCACTGCGAAAATAAATAGTAATAAAGTCAAGCTTTATCTCTCAGCCGCGATATAACATTAAACAAGAGAAACTATATTAGAACTTCCACCTGTTCATTAGACAATACAATGAAGATTAGTCTCTTGGGTTAAATCTCCGACACAGCCATGGGTATGAAGTGTTAGCGACTTCATTAACTTAGCCTCGGCGTATGAGGCGAATGGTCAATCCTCTCCCTCACTGTCTTATCTTCCTACAGTGTACGGTCGGCGAACTCATACTACTGGAGTTGGCTATCGCGACCCTGTAGGCATATCACTGGGCAAAAGAAATCAAAAGAAGTTTCCGCCCTGGCGGGGATTTGCACCCCCGACCGCTTGGTTGAGTGTCTATCACGCTAACCACTATACCAAATCGATGGAAAAGTCGCTTTCTCGTCTGTGACTCGCCAGATGGAGTTCTCACAACGCGTGCGCAGGTCAAGGGCGCCAAGCACGTCGCTACGAACAGCAGATCAAACCACGTGCCACACATCTCTCAGAAACGAGATACTTAGATATAGAAATTAATTAACGGAGGAACCGTCAATTACTAAATCACTCTCCCACATCAAGAAAAATCGTTCAAATCTCTCGATATCTTTCACGGCGTTATCGTTGTTGCAATGCACAGAGCAATCGTAGTAGAACTGAGCTTTCTGTTCCACCTGCTCCCCTTAGCCAACTCAACTCTCATATTGTATTGTATTGTATTTAAACACTTGTTATAGCGCCCCTACTAGATTCCCCATTCAGAGGCGCTCCCGACTACTGCGCGGACACTGAATCGGAGTTTCACGCCGAAGCGCAGGAGTTATTATTGCGAGTGAAGGACTTGCCCAGGGTCCCTACGCGGCGACTTTGAGGTGGATTCGAAGTCGTTAACACTTCATGACCACGACCGCTTCTCCGGTTTCCTCGACGGACTATTCCTCTTTTATTTCCCGTTCACTGTCGAGATAGCAGTTTGCAGTTGAGTTCGTTAGACGGCGCCAATAGAGCGGATTTTGTTATCTAAACCGGGATTTGAACCTGTCTTTCTTGTTTAACCGTCCAAACGCTAACCACTAGACTGACACGCACTATCACTGCATTTCTTTAGATACCTTTAAAATGCTTCTAACAATCGCTATAATAACGTCCCAATGCGATGAAAATATAATGAAATTGGACGCAAAAATCTCTGACAGTCGCAAGATAAATTATAAACCGATAAACCTGATAAACCTGATAAACCGACCCGACCGGGAAGCGAACCCGGGGCGCCGGTGTGGCAACTATGGGCATGAAGTGTTAGCGACTTCATTACCTTATCCTCGGCATATGAAGGCGAAGGGCAAATCCTTTCAAATTCAAATCAAATCAAATCAATTTATTGTTCTAAGAAACAAAACAAAATCAACAGCATGAAACTACAGTATATAAAGTTTCACAAACAATTATTGCAGAAGTTTATCTATGAAGAGATGGTATGAGGGAGCAAAGGGCACACCCGAAGGGACAAGTCCCGCTGAATAGGGGCCTAATTGCTTTAACTATATAGCAAAACTTGCAAGTTATTTTCTTGAACTAAATGGACGGCAGGGGAATTCCATCCCTACTCAACTAAATCAAAGAAATGAAACAAAAACAGAAAGAACCAAAAATCAAATGCTAACAAAACTAAGCACCGTCATGAGAACATAAGAACAACAAGGCACTGCCAAAACACAGAACATTAAGTATTATTATTATTAACAAGGTTATTACAACCTTATAATTGTATCAGGCAGTACACTTTAAATTGGATAACGGGCAATCAATAGAATGTGATACAGCACAAAGAGCTACTGTTATATCTTTCCACTGACAGTGTACGTTCGGCGAACTCATTATAGTGGAGTTTGTTATAGAGGTCCTACAGGCATACCACTAGGTTATATGTAGACGTGCTGTGCTGACAGAAGGCACAGTTAGAGCAGAAATATCGAATTTGAACCCCGAAATCTCGGTTGACAGTGTAGCACTCTAACCACTAGATCAAATCCATGAAAAAGTCGCTTACTTGATCGTTTCCGTTGTGCTGTCTCCGATTTCTCGTCTGCGACTCGCCAGATGGAGTTCTAACGACGCGTGCGCAGGTCAAGGGCGCCAAACACGTCGCTACGAACAGCGGACAGAACCACGTGCCATACATCTCTCAGAAACGAGATACTTATATAGAAAAATTAATTAACGAAGGAAGCGTCAACTGTTCGACTTCTCTTTCACTCCTTCACGCAAAATTGCTCGTCGTCATCGATGATTGATGTTCTGTCGTATGTTCGTCTGCACTTCAGAACTTTGGAGGAGGGCAATATCAAAGTACAGTTGTAGTATATTGTATTGTATCGCTTGGCTGTTAAGCAGCGCCATGCTTTTTCGGTTGTGGGACCTTCCATCTGGAATGACCTGCCGCTAAAGTTCCGCTCTTTACTTGTGAGCCATCCGGCAGGGTTCTACAAGTCCCTCAAGTCTTTTTTCTTTAGTCGTGGTTGGGACGGGAGCGCTATTGAGTAGTTTCTTGAAGGGGCGCTATATAAATGCTCTGAATGAATGAATGAATCAATCAATCAATAGATTTGATTAGATCAATGGGAGTGTCAGAGGAACTTACGTGGCGTCTGTGGTGATGTGCATTGCGTCGACCCCTGCGTGAGCTTTCTGCATTGAACGTGGGAACGTCGAGGCAGTAATCGCAGCTCTTACACCTGATCGTTGCCGACTGACCACTATCCGTGGAATAATCGTACTCCATTACAAAGTACTCGATCGTCTGGTACACGTAGATACACCGAACTGTACTGTACTCAGGAATGGAATCCACGGATATAACAAGACAATTAGTCACTTGCTGATCCGTGTACAATAGAACCCTAGTGTAAGTTAGGGTGACCTGGTTTAACACTGATTTAAGAACAGGGACATTGAATCGTGTGTAATTTTTTCATATAAATATATAGCAATTGTGTAGCACATGTTAGCCTAAGGTGTCTAACGATGATATTTCATTTCTCAGCGCCTTAATCGTTTTAATTCTTTCGATCTGTGATTTCATGTTTTTGAACACCGTCACCCATAATACTCACGTGGTGCCAGTCCCAAGCCTGAATAACAGAGGAGGGTGAACTTAGTCATCTTTGCAATGACGTACTGCTGCTAAACGGAAACTACACTCGAATACACTGTAAACAATTTATTCCTGTCGAAACAACGGCCTTTGATATCATACGATTTTCATAAACTGTTGAAACCTACCCGGTTGTAACTTTCCCCTGTAATTAAGAATTTAAGATATTGATTAGCAATAGGCGCAATCTGAGATCCATATCAACGTCTCTGACAGCCATAAAAGATGTATTTAAAAACTACGAACCTTTGATCGGTGTATCTAGGCCTACTCGCATCAATTTTATAATTTTAAATTTTATATTTGGCGGTTAAACAAGGTCAACGTCAACGGCCTCGAGAGAAAATATATCCCTAAAATATATGAATGATGAGACGACTTTCTTATACACCTTTAAAACGCTTTTAGAAATTGCTATAATAATGGCCCGGCGCGGTCGAAAATGATTTAAATGTTATCAAAGAGACTGTAAGACGTCAACGGCTCTGGAAGACGCAAGCCGCAATAAACGTTAAAAGTAAAACTACTATTTTAACCGCCATGGCCCTGTGTATTAGCCGATACAAAAAAATGAACCCCTTGAGCTAAATTTAAGACGTAGCCATGGTACGAAGTGTTAGCGACTTTATTTCCTTAGCCTCGGCATATGAGAACGGATGATCAGTCTTCTACCTCGTCGTCTCATTTTCCATCTGACAGTGTACAGTCGGCGTACTCATTATAGAAGAGTTTGCATATATTTTATGGCCCAACCAGCATGTTGTGGGGTTCCACATGGGAACTATACGGTTCCCATATGCGAGAACAGAAACTACACATGCACACGTCTTATCTACAAAGATGGAAAAATGAAAAATGTACAAAACTGATTCCTGTTGAAGCAATGGCCCTTGATGTAAGAAGATTTCGATAAACTGTTGAAATGTACCTGGTTTCAACTGCCTCTGTTATTACGGTACTAGTTTGCAATTAGCGTAAAATAAGATCACTAGCCTATATCAACGGCTCTGGAAGCCATGAGAATCCATTAAACACTATAAACTTTTCCGTTTAATATATGCATCTACTTGCCCCATTTCACATATTTAAATTTTTTATTTTGTTATTAAATACGGTGAAAGTCAACGGCTTCGACAGAAAATTTGTCACTAAAATTTTATAATTATGAGATGATGATTTTCTTAGACACCTTTGTAACGCTTTCACCAATCGCTATAATAATGGCCAACTGCATTTTAAAATTCGATCATTTAATACGGTAAATTAAACGCGAAAGGCTCTGGTAGGCGGAAGATTACAATAAACACCTGAAATTTCCCAACTAATCGTACTGAAGAAGTGCCAGCCCTAAGCCTGGAGAATGGAGGAGGGCGTTGCTTATCGTTTTTGTTGTGACACAGTCAACTAACAAAATGAGCAAATTAAACTATTATAATCGCTACTTGTACCTTAGCAGAAACAAAAGAGATTAGTCCCTTGAGCTATATCTAAAACGCTGTCATGGGTGTGAAGTGTTGGCGACTTCATTTTCTTAACCTCGGCATATGATTGCAGCGTACGGTCGGCGTACTCACTATAGTGGAGTTGGCTAGAACCATTCTAGCCTGTCACCGGGCATTAGATTGACCCACATTTCTGCCCTGGCGAGGATTTGAACCCCAACCTCGGGGTTCTAAGTCTAGCACGCTAGCTACTGGATCAAATCAATGAAAAGACGCTTACTTGAGCGGTTTCCCTATCTGTTTGTATGTATCTCGGTATCTGCTTGTGTCTGTCTATTATTTTTGCCATGGCATATGACAGCAGATGGCTAGTCCACTCCCTCGCCGTCCGGTCATCCCACCGACAGAGTACGGTCAGAGTATTCATTATGGCTGAGTTGGCTATAGGGGGCGCAGGTAGAATATTAACCTCAGTTCTACTACGATCGTAATGTAACTGAGATTTTATTTTTACCCAGTTCTGATCGACAGCTTTGACCCTGCACAATGCGTGTCGCATTTACTTTTTTAATTTATACACAAAATGTGAATGCTAGTACTACTGTAAGTCAAGATTCTATTTTATTTTGGCAACCATCGCAGCTCCCCTTGCCGTTCACGTCGATATTATAATCAACCAAATTATTATTCTCTACGCGGAGAAGATCTGTCGTTTTACCCAGTTGAGAATTAATATAAAAGCGATGGCAAGCGTTTAAAAGGTGTGCACTGTGCATATATGCGGTCCGTACAAGGGGAAATAAAAAGGCGTGACACCCTTTCGCACGGACATCGGTGGTGAAGGATCTCACTAGATCAATTAAATGAAAAAGAGCAGGGTCGAAGACATACGGTCGGTATAACGTTTACGGATTGTTTAGCTATCGGATTACTGCATGGCTCTCTCAATGGATTATAAGATTGCATCGCGATTTTACTCTAAGCTAGTTAAAGCTACCATATATAGGCTGATGCCTGGGACATCACGATTACGGCGCTACAGCAGCTATTGGATTAAACTAGATTAGATTAGACTAGACTAGATTAGATTTTGTGGCACGGTGGTCGATTGGTTAGAGCGCTCGGTCTATGACGCGGAGAGTAGGGTTCCAGTCTCATCCGAGTCAGCTACAGCGTATAGGGGAACAACTGCTCAGCGACATCGATGTTCTGTCGTGTATTCGTGTAAAAACTTTATTCCTATCGAAACAACGGCCTTTGAAGTCCTAAAATTTCGATAAACTGTTGAAATCAACTTGGTTTTAACTGTCCTCCAATATTAAGGTATTAACTGAGAAGTAGCCTTGAAGGGGTGCTATGCAAATTTTGGCAATGAATGTATGAATAATTAATTAGCAATTAATGTAAACTAGGATCGATATTACGGTCTATGGCAGCCATGAGATGTCGTTAAAAACTAAGACTTCTGCATCCAAATTTTGAATCTACTGGCCTCCATTTCAAAAACTAAATAATATGTTGTATTTTGCCTTTAAAGCGGCCTCGACAGAAAATATGCATTGAAACAATGGATGATGAGACGATTTTGTTAGACACCTTTAAAGTGCTTTTGACATCGCTATAATATTCGCCCTATGCCGCTATGCCAATGAAAATGTAATTAATACGTAAGCTGAGACGAATCTCCACCACTTATCGTACCCTGGCAGTGCCAGTCCCAAGTGTGCATGAAAGAGTAGGGCGACGCTAATGGTCTTTGTTATAACAGTGTCGTTAAACTGAAACAACTACGACGATTAGACGAATTTCTTCGACACCTTTAAAATGTTTCTAACCATCGCTATAATAATGGCTCACTGCGATTGCAAAATTAATCATTTTTGATGTAAACTTTGAACAACAGAAACTATTGCAACCGCCACCTGTTCATTAGCTGGTGCAATGGAGATTAGACCCTTGGGTTAAATCTCCGACGCAGCCATGGGTACGAAGTGTCAGCGACTTCATTAACTTAGCCTCGGAGTATGAAGACAAATGGCCAATATTCTCCCTCACTGTCTTATCTTCCCACTGACAATGTACGGTCGGCGAACTCATTATAGTGGAGTTTGTTTTAGAGGCCCTACAGGTATACCACTGTCTAGGTAGCAGTTTACAGTTGAGTTCGATAGATGGCGCCAGTAAAACGGTGATTTTTCATTATCTCTTTCTCCGAACCGGGATTTGAACCTGTGTTTCTTATTTTACCGTCCAACACGATAACTACTGTTACTTGCTTCTGAGTTTCAATATCTCTGGATATATCTTTGTCTCTTTATCTGTCTCTGTTTGCATGTGTCTCTGTAGAACTACCTGCTTGTCACCGTATCTACTTGTGTCTGTCTGTATGTTTGTCTCTGTGTCTGTGACTCTGTGTGTCTGTGTGTCTGTTTGTCTCTGTTTTCGTCTCTATCATTATCTGTCTGCATCTATCCCTCTGTCTATTTTCGCTATCTCTATCTCTGCCTGTATCTCTATTATCATCTCTATCTCTAGACCTATATCTTTATAGAATAGAGTGGAATAGAATGCAACGGAATGGAATGCAATTGAATAGAACGAATGCAACTGAATAGAACGCAATGGAATAGAATGCAATGGAATGCAATGAAATAGAATGCAATGGAATAGAATGAAATTGAATAGAATTCAATAGAATGCAATGGCCAATTGCATAGATTGCAATTGAATAGAATGGAATTGAATAGAATGCAACGGACTATAGAATGCAATGAAATAAAATAAAGCGGATTTGAATTTCCAATTTTCTGTATGTTCTATCCCTATTTACCAGACCAAAGGCCCAGTTACCCCAGTTTAGGGCGCCTGATGTTATAGGGGTAACATCTGAAAAGCCCTTACGAACCGGTTCGGGTGGTGTTTGAACCGGTTTGATGACCTCATGGGCGTTGAAAGGCAGGTCACGAGTTGTCAGTATCCGCTCTTATTCACAAACTCTTGTGTACGAAAAGTTCGACCTTTGTCACCAAATGTCGCTAGACGCTGCATTATAGGCTGTTCTATTGAAACGTAGGCCTAATGACAAACAGGAAAGATATTGGAAAGGGGTTCAGACTTCAGAAGTGCACAGACGACAGGATTTCTGTGAGAATTAACGCGATTCCAAAATGTTCGGTATTTTAGTAATAAAATAGTAATAGTAGTAGTAGTAGTAATAGTAGTAATAGTAGTAGTAGTAATAGTAGTAGTAGTAGTAGTAGTAATAGTAGTAGTAGTAGTAGTAGTAGTAGTAGTAGTAGTAGTAGTAGTAGTAGTAGTAGTAGTAGTAGTAGTAGTAGTAGTAGTAGTAGTAGTAGTAGTAGTAGTAGTAGTAGTAGTAGTAGTAGTAGTAGTAGTAGTAGTAGTAGTAGTAGTAGTAGTAGTAGTAGTAGTAGTAGTAATAGTAGTAGTAGTAATAGTAATAGTAGGCCCTAATAATAATAATAATAATAATAATAATAATAATAATAATAATAATAATAATAATAATAATAATAATAGTAATAATATCACAGTAACGGGAGACCCACTCGAATAACGCTGTTGCTTTTCGAGGTACATTTGCACAGTTGACCGAGAACGAGGACCGCTAACTTCAGAACAAAAAACAACTCTTCGGATAGTTTCTAAAGCCTGAGGGATCATATATACCTCGGGCGAAAAAAAAAAAAAAAAAATAATAATAATAATAATAATAATAATAAATTATAATAAATTATAATAATAATAATGTTGTCGCTTTTGTTGTTTAAAACTTACTGTCAAAATATGCAGAGGTCTGGAAATAGAATTATTTTGTTGTTTACAAAATGTAAAGACGACAGTAGAGATTACGTAATATAGCGTCAGTAGAAAACATTTTAAGGTGTCTAAGAAGGCTGCGATGGCGAATTGTTTAGAGCAGTAATTTCTTACTTTACGCTCTGGCAACCACTTTCTCCGAAAACATAAACGGATCCAAACACTTTAATAATAATGATTGAGTAATAAAATCTAAAATACTTCTAGCGTGCTGTTCGTATAATCCCCTTACGGCTGTTTTTGGTTCTTGTATTATTGAACACCTTTTTTATGCATAAGAGCAAGAGACAATGACAGAAAGAGAATTATTATACACTGGGAACTCTGTAAAAAGCGAAACGCCACAATACATGCATTCTTAATCATAGACAGAGTCTGGATGTACCAGTACAAACCTTAAACGAAGCATCAATGTTGATCGTTTTTAGTTTCTAACAATCGCTTGGAGTGGACAAAGTGTATGGAAATAGGTTTAGCTTTACGATAATGGCGATGTAGAAGCGATTAGAAAAGATTAATAAATATGAGGGTCGCTGTACCCCTGCGCATGAGAAGATGGGATGGTGTGAAGACATGCTATTTTAGTATTTTGTGGGGCGCGGTGGTGTAGGGGTATGTTCGGTGCCTTGCAGCCGGAGGGCTACGGGTTCGAATCCACCTCAAGCCGCCGCGTAGGGACCCTGGGCAAGTCCTTCACTCGCAATTGCTCATGCGCTTCGGCGTGAAACTCCGATTCAGTGTCTGCGCTGTAGTCGGGAGCGCCTCTGAGTAGAAATCTTGAAGAGGCGCTATAACAAGTCCTCATACATACATACATACATACATACATACATACATACATACATACATACATACATACATACATACATACATACATACATACATACATACATACATACATACATACATACATACATACATACATACATACATACATACATACATGCTATAATCTTAGTGGCGAAATCAAGAATGTAGACGCGCTCGTGCCTCGTTGAATTACTAATCTAAATGAAATTTTAAATATTGCCATTTTATTAATTACACACCTCTTTTAAGGTTTGACATTTGCTTTATAAGTTGCAGTAGACGATCAGCATTTAACTTTTTTTGAAATAATAAGATTTTCCATACACAACGGGTCTTTTGATCTGCGACGATATTTTGAACAACTTTAAAAAATACCAATTACTAGTAATGATTACATTTTCCTTGAATTCGTATATCTTTCCAGTTGCGTACCAGTTGCCATCAGGACGATGCTAGTGACTATAAATAGCATGGGCCGTGTCAGAAATTGTCTCCATGGCAGCCTACCTACCTAGAGCTCATTAGAACCCATACTCTTATAGGGGACCCTATAGAGGGTCCAATCTATAGTGCTCATGGAAATGGAAATGCTGGCTGTTTAAGGTCTTTGTCCGACATAATTTCTGCATAACAATAGAGAGAGAGATTAGAAGCGGAGCCTGTTCTAATTTACTTCAAAAATGACAGCATGCTTTATCAAGTTTTTAATTGATGTCATCAAACAGCTGTATCATGCCATGGCATAGAAACGGCGAGAACTGTTCGGAATACTTTCTGTCGTCGTCAGTGGCCTTTGTTGCCACAAGATACCGTTAAACTCTGCATCCCATCCATCGTCCCTTGAGCTAGCACAAAAGGCAACCATAAGTACAAAGTGTTAAGCGACTTCATTTTCTTAGTCTCGGCACATGAGGGCGGATTACCAGTTCCATCTCGCTGGCTGCCTAGTCTTCCCACTGACAGTGTACAGTCAGTGTACTCATTATGGCTGCATTGGATACAGTGGACATGCGGCGCATAAATCTCGCAGCTTGAGGGAATTTGAACCACCAACCGCTCGGTTGATAGTCCAACATGTTGAACCACCTCTCTCGCAACCCTAACCAATCTAAAATGACACGGCATAGTAACCTTTGCCTAAATATATTTTATAGCTTTACCCTGTTACCTTCACCTTTCTACCTCTCCTTTTGCTCTATTAAGTTTATCCTGCCACCTCAACCTTTACTCTTTGCCCTTTTACCTATACCTTTACCTTATTACCTATAACTAGCTACTTCTACTTTTACCTTGTTACCTTTGAGCTGCTACCTCTACTTTTACCTTGTTACCTTTGAGCTGCTACCTCTACTTTTACTTTGTTACCTTTGAGCTGCTACCTCTACTTTTACCTTGTTACCTTTGAGCTGCTACCTCTACTTTTACCTTGTTACCTTTGAGTTGTTGCGTCTACTTTTACCTTGTTACCATTACCTTGCTACCTCTACTATTACCCTTTTGACGTTAATTCACTACCTCCACATTTAGCTTTTACCTTGTTACCTTTAACTTGCTTGTTACCTCTACTTTTACCTTTTGCCCTTAATTCACTACCTCTACATTCACTTGTCACTTTCACCTTGTTACTTTTACCGGCGCTTAATTAATTACCCAGAAATTCACGAAGACTTTCTTCTACTTTTCTTGTCTTTTATTAAACAAACAGAAAAACTCTAAGTCGTCAATTATTGTTCTACTCTTCAACTACCCAACACCGATGTACACTGGGAACACAATCATAACGAGACATAAAAACACAAGTAAGCTTATGCCAATAAATAACGGCAATGCTAGTACACCAATACGTTACCAAGTCAAACGAAGTTGTTAGTACAACTAATAAATAATAGCAGCAATAATTATAAGAATGTTAACAGAGTAATGATGATAATGATAACACATTGATAACGTGCGTTATGAAACTGTCTTTGGTAGAATAATAACATTAGACTAAGAACTGTTAATGAAAATATCGCGCTATAACTAGTCTGATTTGTACAAATGAGTTGACTGAGGGATATCCTCAAAGTGATGATGCAAAAGTAATAAAAATAATAACAGCAGCCGCAGCACCAGTAGTAGTAGTGGAAGTAGTAATAGTGGTAGTAGAATAAAGTACTAGTAGTAAAAATGTAGTGGCAGTAAAACAGTAGTAGCTGTGGCAGCAGTAGTAGTATTTGTAGCATATTTGGTGGTACTGGTGGAAGTGAAAGGGGTGGTGGTAGTAGTAGTGGTGGTGGGATTGGTTGTAATAGCAGTATTGGGAGTAGCAACAGTGGTATTAGTAATACGAATGGTAGTAATAATAATAATAATACATCTATTATTATTGCAATTATAATAATTATTATTATATGAGAACAATAATAGCAATCAAGCCATATCAGCAACAGTCTCGTCAATGCTACCTTAACATAAACCATCAAATAACCGAAGAAATTAGTAGAACCAATAAATAATAAGATATTGATGATAATAAAATAATTAAGCCTATAGTTAGCAACAGTCGTTTCAAGAGACACCAGAGATGCTGGTCCGTTGATAATCCATGACTAATTCTACAAGTCTGTTAACCCTTTCGGCGTAGGCTGTACATGAATCGGGGGAGCAAAACCCCCATCAGGGTCAATTGCTGTTCGACCCAGATCCGTTTTGGCCTTTCTCCCCCATTATTCCGTCAGAGGTGAGGCCAAGCCGTCTGTCCTTGAGCATTCTTTCTTCAGGAAGACCTACAAAACAACGAAGAATAAAAATAAAATTTCCACAGGCAGAAGTTTTAGTAGAAGTGAGTAAGGTAACCAATGCAAGGAACAATGGGCAACCATGCACTCTGATGAGGCGCTATATAAATAAGTCATTACATACATAGGCGTAATTTTAAAGGGCTTCGATGGTCCTCGTACACCCAATTTTTGGCCTGGAGGCTACCAGAGCCATACTTTCATATCCACAAAAAAGGAATATGCTTGTTATTTTCTCGGACGTAGACCTCAATTTCAGCTCTCAAGGCTCAAAACCAGCACAGCTAATGACTTCTAGTTAAAAGGTTGGAGTTCCTTCTTATGTTTCCATTTTGGTAGAAGTAATTACAATTTTTATTGTTGAAAGATTTCTAGTGGGTCGTTCTTGAGAAACGATTGATTTGCGGCTTTCGAAGTTGGCGAATATATATAGCATCGGTTGGCCGCACTTTAAAGGTGTTTAAAAGTGTTTTGCATTAGTCGGTCCTCAACGACATCTTGTGGCTGCCTGAGCCGTTCATGTCGCCCTTCTGCTTTATCCAGGTTTGGACTGGCACAGTCTATAATTATGAATTGTGGCGTTTCGCTTTTTGCAGAGTTCCCAGTGTGTGTGTTTACTGTTTAACGACCAGTGTGTGGTAACAAAGACCATTAGCGTCGCCCTCTTCCTTTATCCAGGCTTTTCAGAAAGCGAACAGTGGCGGAGTTGCAGAGTGCCCAGTGTATTCATTTTCTGTCATCGTCTCTTTCTCTTATGCTTAAAAAAGGTGTTCAATAATGCAAGAACTAAAAATAACCGGAAGGGGATTTTTCTAGGCGATGCAACAGAATGCGATGTAAACTGACCTATGTAGACCTGACAAGAGGTTTAGCTGTCGGGGTCGTTAAGGTCACGTGCGATTGAAGACCGTGTCATCGTAACATGCTGGACATTGTCTGCATTTGGTGTTGCCCAGGAGGACGTCCGTCATCCGAATGTCACCACAGTTGGACGGAACTTCCGGACAACTGACAGTTGTACAGTCCTATATGGACAAACATACCAGGTAGGCCTACATCACTCAGTCACGCGGTTTAAACACACATACACACACATGCGCACACACACATACACATACAGACCCATGTACAAAATAATACACAATTTTACATAGATATATCGGCACACATAATCACACAGGCAAACATAAACACACAAACACACACACATACACACACATGCGCGCATACATACATACACGCACATATACAGACAGATATGTTCATACATAAAGAATATTATACGCACGGACGCACGGACGCACACATGCACACACTAAAACATCGTTACCTCTACCGCTGTGATAAAAAATGAGTTACCAGGTAACTATATAATATTATGGTAACTCCAGATAAGGTAACTTTTGGTAAAGTATAACTGTATTGTAAATGCAATTAGCATTTGTATAGCGCCGCTCAAAGAGCCAGCCTACATGATGCTAAATGTAATTAGAAACTGGACTATTTCATTGGTCTTTCTGTCGACGCTGGCTTATTAAAGCGATTTAAATCTTGGGCTATAGCACAGTCCGTACTCCGTACACGGGGACTTTAAAAGGCATCCATTCAAACGGGTAGCGGTGGCGAAGGATCTCACCCATGCAATTAGCTGACAAATAAACAGGTAAGGTCGTGAAATAAAAACATGTAGGACCCACATTTACTTCAATCTACGCTGTACATGTATACGCAAATAATTTCAAAACTATTTTCTTCGATTCTACTTTATTTTAGCAACTATATTTAACGTAGCTGCTGTTCACTTCGATATTTAAATACTTTCGTGGCATTGCCATTTTTGTACGCTGCCGTTTGGATGGATCCACAGTTTAACGGCAGCTTATGACAACATAGGCCGTTTCCGCCAACAAATATTAAATGCAGTTGAGCATCAATATATGAGCAACGGTGAACGTTTAAAAGGTGTGCACCGTGCGTGGATGCGATCCGTACACTTGTATCAAAAGAGGCGTTGTACCCAATCAAACTGGCAGCGGTGGTGAAGGACCTCATCTGCTTAATTAATTGAAACTGAGCAGGGTCGATGACATACGGGCGCTTTATAAAAACGTTTAAATTTTCATTTTCATTTTTCTAATTTGTTTTGTATTGTATTGATCGTATTAGATTAATGCTGATGGCAGAGGAACTTACGTGGCGTCGGTGATGAAGTGCATTTCGTCGTAGTCTGCGTGAGCTTTCTGCATTGGATGGGGGAAAGTCGAGGCAGTACTCGCAGCTCTGGCACCTGATCGTTGCCGTCTGACCATTATCCGCGGAATAATAGTACTCCATGACTAAGTACTCGACCGTCTGACAAGTGTCTGGTACAATGCGACACGAGACCCGAGGACACACCGAACTGTACTGTAAACACAATCGAATAAAACTAGACATTAGTAACCGAAATGCACTTTTTATCATTGTGGAAGCGAAGGCCATAATTATCGTTGCACCAGCGACAATTTAAATATTTTTGTTCATATTATCACTAATAGCAATGGTGTACCACATTTTAAAGGTGTCTAAGGACGATAATGTATAATTCTTTATTATTATTCCAACGCTTAACGTCGTCTTATGACATCAAAGGCCGTTGACGACAATACAGAAAAGATACAATTCAATGAGTATACAAGAAACTTATAGCGTCCGAATGACACCATCAAATGTGTCAAACAGAGCTTTACAATTTCGCTAATATTCAATATTTTTGTAACATAAGGTAGTTCATCTTATTCTGTCTATGATTTCTATATTCTGACACAAAGATTCCATGCAAATTAAACAATGTTATGTAACTATACAGCAACTGATGTATAATTCAGTGCCTTAACCTTTTTATATATTTCTATCTGTGTTTTTTTTCTTACTCCGCCACCGCCGATACTCAAATGGTGCCCGTCCCAAGCTTCGATAAAAGAGAAGGGTGACTCTAATCATCTTTGTTATCACATTCACAGTTATCACAGTGTCTTTAAATAGCAACTACACATGCATACGTCTTATTTACGACGTTGGCAAAACTGAAACTGTAAAAATTTATTCCTATCGAAACAACGGCCTATGATGTCAGAAGATATCGAGAAACTGTTGAAATCTACCTGGTTTTAACTGTCTATGTTATTAGGGTATAAATTAGCAATTAGCGTAAACTAAGCATTTAATCTACGCATGCAGCCACACGCCTCCATTTGAAAATTTAAAAGTTTGTATTTTGCGGTTAAATTAAGTCGACGTCAACGACTTTCTTAAACACCTTTTAAATGCTTTTAAGAATCGCTATAACATCGGCCCACTGCGCTTAAAGATGTAATCAATAATCATAACGCGGATTGTACGTTAACCTATAATACACAAACGAACCTAAGGCTGGCAGGATGCACAGATGGTGCAGTATCCCAAAACATGTCTCTGCCAAAGGCGGGGATTTGAACCCCGACCTCTCGGTTGACAGTGTAGCACTCTAAACACTAGATCAAATCCATGAAAAGTCGCTTACTTGATCGTTTCCGTTGTGCTGTCTCCGATTTCTCGTCTGCGACTCGCCAGATGGCGTTCTCACGACGCGTGCGCAGGTCAAGGGCGCCAAGCACGTCGCTACGAACAGCAGACCAAACCACGTGCCACACATTTCTCAGTAACGAGATACTTGTATATAAAAATTAATTAACGGAGGAACTGTTCGACTTCTCTCTCACACAAATAGCAACAAGACAACCGATCTAATCAAATCTAATCTCTGGATTCCTTTTGCACCGTTGCGCAATTCACAAAGCTTACAACTGCAAGGCGAACCGAGGATTGCGACAGTTTTGACTTTTTCTTCCGGTCTCTTCCTCTCAAAGCGTCTTCAGCCAAGAATTTGCTTTCGGCTTTCTCGTCTTCTTATAGCCACTCTTACTCCCGGTCTGTCTGTCTGTCTGTCCGTCTCTCTACTACAAACACTGCCCGGTGTGTATATTTATAGTAGCTGGTCTCGGCTCAGACACGCCTTCGCGCCAGCCAACGGCGGCCGGTGCCCGACAAAGCCAACAACCGTCGGAAGATCTCCCGCCACTCGACCGCCGTCAAGTGGTGATAGTAAGTGCGCTCAGTGAGGCCGCCAGTGAGATTCATTGACTAGTCGCTGGCCCCACAGGTGCGCCACCAGGCGGCGTCTCCCATTGGCTGGCGTGGGAGATCGCGTGATCGCCGACTTGGCAAACTTCCAAAGGAAAGTTGCTTGTAGACATCCTGTAGATGTGTGTGTGTGTGTGTGTTTGTTTGTTGATGTGTTTGTACGTCTGATTGTCTGTGTAAATATCTGACTGTGTGTTTGTCTGTCTGTTTGAATGAATGAATGAATGAATGAATGAATGAATGAATGAATGAATGAATGAATGAATGAATGAATGAATGAATGAATGAATGAATGAATGAATGAATGAATGAATGAATGAATGTTTGACTGAGTGATAGCACACTTTTCCCTCTGTATGAATGAATTATGTATGTGTGTATGCTATGCCTATATGCCTGTATATGTGTTTGTCTATGATATGCATGCCTATACGTATGTATGTATGTATGTATTCATTCATTCATTCATATCGAACATTTATATAGCGCCCCTTCAAGAAAACTACTCAGAGGCGCTCCCAACTCCAGCAGGGCCAAAATGGACAGTCTTAATGAATTCCGTGGCTGTGAGAGCAAAGAGAGAATGACTGTCACAGAGACAGACACAGAGACGGACACAGAGACAGAGAGACAGGGAGGGATGGGAAAGGGAGGGAGAGTGAGATAGAGAAAGTTTGACGAGACATACAGTAGACAGAAATAGTTAGAGGCCAGTATACCTAAAACATTAGGCATACCGTGTTTACATAGATATACATACATATAATATACATTTATTATGTATTGGCCTATATATTATTTAGTAGGTATTTATGCAACACGTATATATAGTGTGTATACATATATGTATGTATATATATAATATGCATAACATTGTATATATAAGTATGCATGACAGTATAGTCAGCATTATGTTTATGGTATGATAATAAAATTAAATGCTTTCGCAGAAAAACACTCCTCTCTTCAAAACGACTGTTGTTCGTAATTTTTCCCGCGAATGGCTTTAAAGTGAATCCGTAGGTTTTTCTATCCATTGGGGTAAAGCACCTCTGTGGAATTCTTTTATCAATGTGGGATTTACTTCTTTCTAAGTCTGTGACATCTAGTTTTGACCTTCCGGTTTTGAAACCAGAAGGTCAGAAGTTTGGTAATTTGCTGTTTAACGACACTGCGCCCTCCTCCTTAATCCAGGCTTGGGACTTGCACTACCAGATTAAGGGTCACTGTACTCATCCTGAGTTGGCTGCGAGATGTAAAAATATCGAAACAAATTCTATCCTCCCCCCCCGGTCTTTCGACAAACCACAAAGCCATTGCGTTCATAAAATGATGAAATACAAACAATCCATTGCACCAAGCCACAGTGAATTCTATTTCGAATAATGACAGACAGACAGACAGACAGACGGACGGACAGACAAACAGACAGAAAGACAGACGGACGGACAGAGAGACAGACAGACGGGCGGACAGACAGACGAACAGACAGAAGACAGACGGACGGACAGAGAGACAGACAGACGGGCGGACAGACAGACGAACAGACAGACAGACGGACGAACTGATGGAGGGATGGAGGGACGGCGGACAGACAGATAGACAGACGTACACACAAACATGCACGCAGACAGGTAGACAGACAGGCAGACGGATGTACGAAGACAGTTGAATGGCTTTCGGAAATATTTGAATGTTAATAGGAAACCATTGACGCAAACTGGCTTCATCGCCAGTCAATTCAATTTCATCATACCTGCCCTTAGCCTCCCACGCGTAAACACAGCGTACACACATGCACAAACCACGCACACATACACGACGCAAAACACACATCCACGCACACATACACACGCATACACAAACACAGGCACACAAATACACGCACACATACACATAAGCGCTCGCACACACACACCCACATACGCACATACACGCACACATACACGCACAAGTACACACACATCCACGCACACATACACACATACACACGCATACACAAGCATAGGCACACAAATACACGCACACACATACACATAAGCGCTCGCACACGCACACGTACACTCACACACACAAACATACACACACATACACGCACACATACACACACATCCACGCACACATACACACTCACACATACGCACGCATACACACGCACGCATACACACATAAACGCTCGCACACGCACACCCACATACACCCACATACGCACACATACACGCACACATTCACGCACGCATACAAACCTATAACAGCATGTACGGTGGTGTGGGCGGTCACTTCCGAGTTCACTTGTGTTGTGATCATGTCTCCCTCGCGTGATCTGTCTACCGTCCCTCCCTGCCTCCCTGCCTCCCTCCTTCGGCCAGCCATCGCCTGAACGACGACCGCAGACGAAAGGTGGAGGTCACCCCGGCCGATGATGGGACAGCCTGTCTGAGCCTCCGTTAGACGACTGGGGCAAGGTTAATGACCCTCTGTTGTTGTTTGACAGACATAATCAAACAGAGGCACAAGGACACTTTTGATGACGATCACGACGATGGTGATGATGATGGCAGTGGTTATGATTCTATTCTATTCTATTCTATTCTATTCTATTCTATTCTATTCTATGCTATTCTATTTAAGGATTTACAAAGCGCCTCTCACTGTACAACCTAATCAGAGGCGCTTCCTGTGTGTTATGATCATAATGATCCTGATAATGGAGTGGGGGTGGGGGTGATGATGATAATGATGACGACGATGATGGTTACCACTCAACGGTGGTGAGGTGATTACGACGATGATGACGCCGAAGCATATGGCAATGATGACCCCAGGAGAAAATCTGTTATTTCGTCTAGGCCATTTTGTTGTAGAACCTCATTATCTGAGGCAGTTACTGTGTGCAGTTGTGGGGGATTCTTTCTATGCTTTCAAAAACATGAGCAAGAATAAATAATACCTATTATTTGAACGTCGTTTATTTATTTATTCCAAGTTTTTAACGTCATCATTGTGACATCAAAAGCCGTTGACAAACACCACGAAAACTTTCTGAATTAATCGACGTTGGTGAATTGATTAATAAATAGCCTGAGCTAAACCCTTTTAAAGGTGTCCAAGCTGAGCGTTAATTAAATAAATATCAACACTTTAGAATTCAATGGTCTTCAATGTCGATTTAACCTCAGTTAAATTATTCCTGTTTTAATTAAAGTTTTGAAGGATCGATTCTAGTAAAGTTTTATTTTTAATCGACGTTTTACAAAGAAAATCGGGACCAAGTGAGCAGTCACGATGACTAGGCAGTTAAACAGAAACTCTCGTCATTCCTTACGCAAAATGCGCTTACCTAAGACTGGTCACGCCGTTTCTGTAACCCCTCGCGTAACCCAGTTCACCCCACGTCTCGTCATGAAGCTTGCACCCCAACACCCACGGGTACACGACCCGAGGCAGAGCCACGCGCCTGCGTCGTGCACTATGACCTGACCCAGACTTAAGCCGCCGTCTGAAATGACCAGACTGTCTGGACGATGTAATTATGGGATCAGACGTGTTCGCTGTACAAGGGGCCAAGAAAAGGAAATATATAAATTGGACCACGCAGGTCAGTCATTTGCGCCTAGCACCCAAGTAGCAGTGAACCATTCTAACATAAAATAGCATAAATTAACATAACATAATTATGCAGGATATACATGATATATATATACCGACGCTGGTATCCGGCTTTCTGCCATCTAATAAATCTAGTAAATAAAACTAATAAAACTTATTTATGCTTAATCGTAAGTGTATGTATGTATGTGTGTGTATGTATGTATGTATGTATGTATGTATGTATGCATGCATGTATGTATGTATGTATGTATGTATGTATGTAGTATATGCTATGTATGTATGTATGTATGTAGTATGTATATATGTATGTATGTATGGCATGTATGTATGTATGTAGTATGTATGTATGTATGTATGTATGTATGTATGTATGTATGTATGTATGTATGTATGTATGTATGTATGTATGTATTTATGTATGTATGTATGTATGTATGTATGTATGTATGTATGTATGTATGTATGTATGTATGTATGTATGTAGGTATGTAGACTATGTATTTGTATTGTATGCATGTATGTATAGTTAGGTAGGTAGGCTACTATTAGATAGGTATTATATATATATCCATAGATATATACACGAGATTTCCTATTTGAGGCATATAATTATAAATAATACATATATATATGACAAAGAGAAGGTATGTCAGTATATATAAAAAAATATATAAACACGTCTTATATA